>PVJI01007736.1:0-76052 GCA_004026765.1 Micronycteris hirsuta | reverse complement strand
GGATGTTTTTTTCTTTCTGCTGGTCCACTCCATTGATTTGAGTCCCAGTTTCCTTATCTCTATTGGTTCCCTGCAGATCTCTCCTCATTTGTTCAAGCAATTTCGTTAATTTTTCGTCGAATTCTGTTAGCATCCTTATTACAAGGGATTTGAACTGTGCATCTGATAGGTTGGCTATCTCTTGGTCGGTTAGCTCTGGAGCTTTAATCTGTTCCTTTCTTTGGGCCATTTTTTTTCCCCCCGGTGAGCCTGTTACTGTAAGGAGGGCAGAGTCTTGGGGATCCCCTGTGCAGGGAAGTTCCCGGTAGTTGTGCTGTGACGTAGCCTGTGGGGGCGGGACCTGAGAGCACAATGGCGCCTTCTCCGCTCTCTGCACCCACACAGCCTCCTGCAAGCAATTCAGGCCCCTCTGCGCTGGCTCCGGGGGTCACTCCGGGGTCGGTGGACTGGCTGCACAGCTACAAACCCCTGTGGTTCTCCCCAATGAACTCTCCTGTGAGGCCGGGAGTTCCTCCCGCCGCGGACTCCACCCCCACAGGTGCTCTCAATCTGCGCCGATGGGTTGCGCCCTGCTTCGTCTCCCGGTTTCTCTGCACGTGAATGCGGACCTGCCTGGTCCACCAGTCTCGGCCCTGCTGGGTCCGGATGAGCCGGGGGCGCTGGCCGCGCTTCAGTCGGGGCCCCGTCTGGGTGTGCTGCAGCCCCGCGGGAACCGCCCCTCCAACCGCAGTCCTGCCGTCTGCTCACCCGTCTGCTCACCCGTCTGCTCACCCGCTCTCCGCGGGGTCGCCAAGCGCTCTCCCTCCGCCCTGCTCCTCCCGGCTCACCAGACTGGACAAATGTATCTTCTTTAACTCCTTGGTTGTCGGACTTCCTCTCAATTCGATTTTCTGTCAGAACTGGCTGTTTTTGGATGTGTAGATTTCTGATTTTTTTCCTTGTTTGGTTGTGCAAGGCAGCACGGCGCATTCAGCTATGCCACCACCTTAGGAAGTTGAGCCGAAAGTTCTTTATCAGTTTATACAGCAACCCGACAAGGTGGAAATGATTGCTATCTCTCTTTGACTGATGAAGAACAGATTCCGACAGGACAAATAACTTGGTGAAGGTGCAGGCTAGAGAGCACTGGTCCCAAAGCTCTGGTTCCTCTATGTTTTCTGCTGGGGAACACCGTCTGCTGAGAGCTCTGGCCAAATGGTCTGACAATCCCTATGTGACTTGGACTCAATAATTCTACATTGCTTTACAATAAGTAGCTTTTCCCCTATTGATTCTTAAAATTTACTTATTTATTTATTTTTAGAGAGAGGGTAAGGGAGGGAGGGAGGAAGGGAGGGAGAGAAACATCAGCTGGGCCTGCAGCCCAGGCATGGACCCTGACTGGTAATGGACCGGTGACCTTTAGGTTTGCTGGATGACCCCCAACCCACTGAGCCACACCAGCCAGGGCCCTAGTAATTCTTAAAAAACGTATAGATGACACTGATTAAAGGTAGGACATATATTTTGAATTAAAGGAAGGCAGAATAATCTGTTTTTTATTTTAAATTTCGAATCCTGTCTGGTCAGTAAAGTACCTCCATTCCTGAAAAGTCCTATCTGGTGGTGGCAGGAATGGCAGCTCTTTCTCATGTTCCTCTGCCTCCCTCTCGTGGCTCAAGTACACAATTACTATTCTTTTATGTATAGTAGTGATATGTAATATAATAGTAATATATTTGTAATCTTATATTTATATAAGTATATATTACTAATATATACATATATATTTTTTCAGTAGGGAATTATTATTGCAAGAACACAGAAGCTACAAAAAAACCAAGCCTTATCTCCGCCTTCCCTCCTTCCATCCCTTGAGCCTGTGGGGGCGTGTGAAATATTGCCCTAAATACCAAGGACGCAAAGATAAAAATGCTGACCCAGCATTTCCCCACCTCGGACAGTTTGGCGAGCCCTCCTTTGTACCAAAAGAAACAAGGAGGATTTAATATTTCAAAGAAGAGTGGAAGTAACTACTCTTCTTGTTTCCAGTACACAAGGTTAAACACTGTATTGCACTTGAAACTTGCATTAAGGAAACAGGACCACTTTCTTTTTTATCTGGTATCTGCACACTATAAGCTGGCCACTTGTATTTTTCTTTCCTCCCCTCCGCTCTCCTCTCCTTCCGTCCTTTCCCTTCCCTTCCTCCCTCCTTCCCTACTCTGCCACGCCTTAGTGTTTTATCTCCTCGAGGGGATCAAATTTCTAGGCCCGGAAGGGTACCGCCCTGAGGGTTGCTGTCCAGCAGTTTGCTGCAGTAAACACTCAGAGGCCTGGTGAAGGGGAGCCAGACTTCTCAGGGACGCTGTGATCAAACAAACACTGAGGAATTTGCAATCAGCCACTTAGTCAAAACAAGGCAAGATTGCTTTCTGAGTGCACCCCCCCCCCCACTTGGAAACCAGCAAAGGAGGGAGAGGTTCTACGAATGCAAAATGAACAAACAAAACAGAACAAAACAAAACATAAAGCCAAACTGTCTCGTTAAAAAGTATCCACAGATTCTGATAACCGAGAGACAGTTTCCCTCCCTGATGCTCACAGTTTTAGAAGTAAGACTAAAAAGTACAGAACTCTACTCTTTCCTTGTTAAGGTGAGTTAAAGGCGAAATCTTTTAATGTCATTATGGGGAGAGAGTGTATGATATTGTGAAGAAACTGAGGCAGGCAGTAGCTAGAGGACTTACTCAAATTCGCACATGAAGTTGAGATGAGTTTTTCTTCAACACCAAACTCTTTAACAGTGGATTCTATTTTCCCTGTGAGAGCTGAACACAGAGCAGGCCTGCTTATTCCGGGCAGTACTTTTCCTCGGCAAATCTGTGCTTTAGGCCTTTTCTCACTTCCGCTTTCATGAGCCGTTCTCCTGGTTCGTGTCCTGGCCTCCCCCACCCCAACTCAAAGCTTTGCTCGCTTTCTTTCTGGCGGTTCGCATTAGCTACCCAGTGCAATGAGCATTTTAACCAGGGAATTCCCTAGTCTTAACACCTTTCTGACCTAGGATGTTAACTACATTCATTGTGGTAATCCCTTTGTAATATATACACATATTAAATCATTATGTTACACAACTAAAACAAATACAGTGTTGTATGTCAATTATATATAATATAGTATAAATATTTATATAATATAAATATATACATTTATATAATACAAATATTTATATAATGTGATTTAATAGAAAAATGTGAAGTCAGGTTGGTGGGAAGGCAGAAAGTTTGGAAGAAGGAATTTGTCTAGTGTTTTCCAAACCACTCCCCATACTTGAGTCAGTTGTTTTTCCTCCTCTCCCCAAAAGGACATTCACGTGATTCTGGATGTCCGGGAGGCCATCACTACTACTAGACGCACGAGGCTTGCTGGCTACTTCACGAGCCTGCCCACGGGAACCATGACCACTCCAAAACCTGAGGCGTCCATCTGTTGCCAAGGAGAACCTGGGGCTGAATGATGATTTCAGCTTGGTGGAGTTTCAGGCGGAGTTTCAGGTGGAGTTTCACTACCTAGTGTTCACACAGCCAGCGTCTGTCTTCAAGGGCAGTTTGGTCATTGGTTTTGGGGCTTCGTAGTAACCGACAGTTTTTATATTTTACGAAAGTGAAGAAAATGCATGAGGATAGCTATGCCCTTTAAGATGGATGTGTAAAAGAGCAAAGTCTAAAGCATGGTGTGGATTTCAAATGTATATTTCAGATAATCCTTGGTTTAGAACACAGGTGCCAAACACAAGGCCCTCGGGCCGACCTTGTTTTATCTAGCCCGGCACCTTTTTTCTACCCAGCGGCAGTGCCGAGCTCCTTGCCCCTCGTTAGGGAGTAGTTACATTTACACAGTCCTAAAATTACATTCGGCCCTTTGAAGGCAACTGGGAGGCTGGTGTGGCCCCCGGTGAAAATGAGTTTGACACCTCTGGTTTAGAAGTGATTCATGTTAGAACTGGAGATGCCCGAGAGTATCCTGTATCAAATATCATTCTACAGTTATTCTTTTAAAATTCAGAATTGTGTTCTAGACCAATCTCTGCCACCCACTAACCAGGTTATTACTATTATTTTTTTGCATCTCTAAAAGATAAGTTTGCACAATGGGGCCGTGTGTTCTTTTGACCTCCACCCTGTGCTTCCAGGATTTAGCTGTAAAATAATGTTGACTTAAGTTGTCCTCCAGAGGCTAAATTATAATTGCATATTATACGAATGTGGAATTTCTACTTGGAATAAGGCCTAAATTCCACAGTAACACAGTGATCACTCTTTAAAATGAAGTCATGCGGCTGCAACCGTCGCCACACAAACCCTCACTGAATGGCAGGAATTAGTTTGACACACAGCTTGTCCTCACTGTACCCCAGAGGCACGTCATGTAAGCGAATAAATGAAACCTTGACAAGTGTATTGGCTGAAGTATTGAGACAACAAAATATTACAAGCAGCCCAAGTGCTTCTCAATAGAACAGTAGCCTGTTTGCCCAATGAAATACTATACAACAGTGAAAGTGAATTATTTGGAGTTACACCCCGTCAGCCTAGGAGTGGAACCGTGGCTTACAGCCTACGTGCATCTCTCTAAGGCAAGTAACTTTCCCAAAGAATTTTACCCATTTACCTTCTTTCTAGCAGTGTGTAAGGGTTCTTGTTTCCTCAGGTACTCAGCAATGCTTGGAGTTGTCTGACTTCATTTTCTTTTTTGCCAATCTGATGTGATCTATTTTGTTTTTCAAAATAAGTTTTCTCCTCATCTCTAGAGAAGTTAAGCATTTTTCACTTTTGTGATTCGATCTTCCTCTGTGAATAGCCGGTTCAAATCCTGTTTCTATTTTTCTACTGATTTGAGAGTCTTTTTTAAAAAATTTATTTGTATGAGTTTTTTACAGGTGGATAATAAATTTTCAGTGGATATACACCTTATTCTAGTGTATGGCTTGACTTTTCACTTTTAAAACAGCCTTTTTTTTCACTCAGAAGTTTCATATTTTAATGCAAATTTGCATTTTTCCTTTATGGCTCATTTTACTGTGTGTACATTGTGTGTAAGCAGTCCTTTTCCAGGCTCAAGGCATGGAAATTATCTGTGCACTTTCAAAAGTTAAAAAAAGTTTTTTCATCTAAGTGTTTCATTCACCTGCAGTGCACTTTTGAGTATGGTGTGACACATGAAACTTTCTTTGTCTGTGACCAGAAGCTGCTTCATGTGTTACTATGGTGTTGGGCTGGAATTGGAACTATTGTTATCAACTAGTGGTTTTAGTATGTAGATGCAGATGTAAATATGTAGACGGGTAGATACTGAAATATTTATTTGCACATACTTTTATTTATCATACTACGTATTTTCTAGCTCTGTCCTCTGAGAAATTCTAAAAGCAATGACAACCTAATACCAATGTATGCACTACCCAGATCTTGGTTTCTAAATGCCATTCTCCACTAAAAGGACCCAGAGCTCTTTGGAGAAATGGCTGACTCTTGGAGCAGGGGGAGTATATGATGAGCCTGGAACATTGTGCCTTTCAGAAGGGAAGGAAGTATTCGAAGAATGATGGAGACGTTTCTAAAGAAAAGGGAAGCCAGCTTACAGGAGCTCCCACTGACCAAGTCTGGGGCAATGTGAGCATTGTGTAAAAAATTATAATTAAGGGTTATAATCCATAAAATAAAATAAGAATCCAGGAAGTACAGACTGATATAAATAAATGTCTTGATGAGTACTCAAAGAAATATAACAAATAAAAGAGAAAGGAAAGTGAATTTATAGTGGGAAAGCCTGGCAGGTCACTAACTTAACCAATCGATCAAAGTTAACATCACCAGTCCTGGGGCAAAAATGCATCATGTGCTAAAAGCAGGATTCTATTCTAGTTTTGACAGAACCTGCTTGACAAACAACACTTTGATTCTTGCATTTTTTGTGTATTTTATTTTTTTAAAGATTTTATTTATTTATTTTAGAGAGAAGGGAAGGATGGGAGAAAGAGAGGGAGAGAAGCATCAATTTGACAGAGAAATACCGATCAGTTGAACCTGCAACCCAGGCAGGTGCCTGAACTGGGGATCTAACTGGTGACTTTTCACTTTGCAGGATGACACCCAACCAACTGAACCAAACTGGGCAGGGCTATTTTGTTTATTTTTATAATAACTTTAAATTTCTCTCCCTATATATGTATAGGTATATATACATACATATGGACATATATGAATAAAATATGTATGAATGTATCAAAGTGGTCAAATACATTTTATTATTTTTAGTGTAGAACTTTATTTTTGTGGTTATCCTTTTCTCCTCATATCAGGACCCCCCATTCCCTGTGTTAACAGTTTAATATGTATTCTCTCATATTTTACACACTCATCATCCTAAACAGGCCTACACACGAATGTAGGTATGTTGTGGTTTTTTGAACCAAAACTGGAAACACAGAACTTAAAAAAAGAGAGACATAGCTGATGCATAAAATTAAAACTTTAGTTTGGCAAGAGAAAGCATAAATAAAAAGCTTCTTATAAAGTGAGAATAACAAAACAGAACAGGTAATATGACCAAGTAGAAAAATGGACAAATGATACAAATGGAAAATATCATAGAAGATCAAATCTAAATGGGCAAGAAGTATATGAATTGGGAGCACTTTACGTGCAGTCAGGGAAATGCAAACGGTACCAGCAGCAGTGAGATGTCACTTTACACCCATTGGACTGGCAAAACTGTAGAGGACTGGGCTGCTTGTGGGGACACGTTCTCAGTCGTCATCGTTGCAATTGCTAAGTGCCTTTTTGGAAAGTGAAGTGGCAATAGACATTCCACCCAGCACTTCCTCCCCTGACTATCTGTCTCATGGAAATAAAAGCAAACATAGAAGGCTATTTATTACTACCTTGTTGGTAGTGGCTGCTAACTGGAAACACACTGATGCCCACTAATGGGGAAGTGGTTGACAACATTATGAATACTTACCACAGAATGATACAGCCATTAAAATAAGTGAATTAGGAATTTACTAGATGACTTGGGGGGATTTCTGTGAGGAACTATTGAGTGAGAAACACTTTGAAAGTGTGTAGAATGGTTTTATTTTATAACACAGAGACAATCTCAAGCATCTTGAGACTTCTGTTCACTCAAGTTTTAGGCTCCTGAGTCCCTATTTATTCTTCTACCTAGTCCTACCTGGTTTCCAGCTCCATCTCCCCATGAAAACTGCCCTTGCCAGTCTCCAGTGATCTCAAAGGTGCCAAAACTAATTGTCACTTTTCCACGCTCATTTTCCTGGATCTCGCAGCAGCACACGCCACAATTGGCCATACCCTGCTCCTTGAAGCTTTACTTTTCATTGCACTTTGCTGACACCGCATGGTCCTGGCTCTCCTCTGCCCTCTCTGCTCGGTCCTACTCTGTTTTCTTGACCTCCAAATTCAGTAATTCCTGGGCTTTGTCTTGGGTCCTCCTGTCTATACCACTTTCTCCACAGGTAATACTAGCCTTCCTGAGACTTTAAGCAGTTCCCGCATTCTGTGACTCCCAATTTTTAAATTTCCACCCAAACCTTTAATTTTCAGGATCGTATGCTAACAATCTATTACTATCACCACCTGGTCTTTTTGCTTTTCTCCTCATACCTGTTTCTTCCCAATTTAAGTAAACACCACCCAAACAGTTGCTCATGCCAGAAACTTGGGAATTGTTCTTGATGCTTTTCTCTTCTGCTTTCACATGTCGTCTGTAACAAAATCCTACCTCTCAAATGTATTCCAAATTTGTTTCTTTTTCTCTCCCTCTATAGTTGCAGGAACTTCCCATCTGATTCCCCAGGTCTACCCCTTTTGACTCCAAACAAGTTTCCATGTCTCACACCAAGTGCTCTTTTTTATATTTGTATATGTAAATCTTATAATGTTACTTCCATGTTTAAAACTTCCAGTAGCTTTCCACCACAATGAGAAACAATATGAGCTTAATATCACCTAAAAGTGTCTGCATGCTATGCCCAATTTGTACCTTTAATTAAGCTCCTGCCACACGCCATAGAACTTCATTTATTTATTTATTTTTTGCTCATGTTAAGTTCAAAATGAGTGTTTTTGATGGATAGTTGGGTAGAGAGAGGGTTCTGCTCCCTGTAGTCCCCAAGGCACTAGGCTGAAAAAGGCGTGGCTGTATTCCCTGGTTCCTTGGATGTAAATACTCTTGTTCGAAGACAGAAAAAAGAGTAAGAGTGGAGAGTGTTAGGGAAGGTTTTTGTGAGCCAGGCCTGGAATAGCTTGCCCCATTTTCTCCCACGTTTTATTGGATCGAAGAATTCAGGCACGTGGCCTCCTCCATCTGCGACGGAGGTTGTAGAATCCAGCCTCGCTGTGTGCCGCAGCTAGGACTAAGAGGGGAAGGGAGATGGGAAAGCAGCCAGTGTCTGCAATGGCATTCACTGCATTTTTGTTGAATAAATTACTAATCGAAGTTTCACACATAAACGTGGGATTTCTTTTCTTCTTTTTTTAAAAATGAAATTGAGAACTAGAGTCGATGATCTTCAGTGTAGATGTAACTTACAATTCCCTTGGAAATATCTCCACTCTGGTGCTTACTCTGAGTCAGTAAGACTAACCAAACTTTAATTCAGGGAACTGCACAGTACAACTTGTAGATATTTCTGTCAAAAACAATTATAATGCCTTCTGGTACTTAAGCCATTAACTCTCAAGAATCAGTAGAACTCTTTCCTGGAGTGAGTAATTTCCTGAAGGTTCTGAAAAGGATATGAATTGTAAAACATTAAAAGAAAACAAAACCCTAAATGTGATAATCTTTAGGTGGCCTTGTTTAAGTTGAGCAAGCTATACATTTAGTTTCTAGTTGATATAAGAGGTTATAAAGCACCTAGGGTTGGTGTTGTGTTGGTGGTAACATATTTTGGTGTTTTTACAAATTTTCAAAAATATAGTATACATAACAAAGAATATAGGAAAAGGCAAATGCGCAGTTTAAAGAGAAATAACAAAATAAATTCCATATATCTGTCCAAAAGCCCAATAAGCAGAATATAACTATATCTCAGGAATCATTTCTCTTGTGTCCCTCTGTAATCTCCCAGAGGTGACCACTATCTGAATTCGTTTTAATTTCTTTCCTTTATTTTTAATTGATTTTTGCTTCTTTTACTTTTGTTTATGAACTTTACATATATGGAGTTACATGTATACATTCATCTGTGACTTAGTTCTTCTACTCAACTTTATGTCTTTGCAATTTGAACATGCTGATGTATAAACTATACATCATTAATTTTAATTCTTGTGTTTATATTTCATCAAATAAATATGCTATATATAATTGTCTATGCAAATTTTATTACATGAAGAATTCCAACTGTACACAAATATGGCATAGTATAATGAATCTCCCTATACCCATTATCCAGGTTCAAGAATTACTAGCTCATGGCCAATCTTGTTTCATCCATGTCCCTACCTAATTCAGTCTCACTAGTATTATTTTGAAGCAAATCCCATACATCCTATCATTTCACCGTACCTCTAAATATATAAAATATTGTATATATTTCTAAATTTCTTTAAAGAATTAAAAAAAACTATAGGCAACTTCTGTTCAAGATGGCAGTGTAGGTAAACACAGTGCTCACATCCTCCCACAACCACATCAAACTTACTACTAAACTACAGAACAACCATCATTCAGAACTGCCTGGAATCCTGTTGAATAGAAGTCCTACAACTAGAGATTTAAAGAAGAAGTCACATTGAGACTGGTAGGAGGGGTGGAGACTTGGAACAGGCTGGTCCCACACCCATGTGTGAAAGATTAAAATTTAGAGGGATATCTCTGCTGCAGAGGTCCTCTCTGAGGAACGAGAGGATCCCAGCCCCACATCAGGCCCCAAAGCCAAGGATTCCAGTGCTGTGAAGTCCCCATAACTTCTAGCTGTAAAAACCAGCAGGAATTGAGGCTGAATGAGACAGAGGGCTTCTGGAGTCCCAGGCAGTTCCTCTTAAAGGTCTCACAAACGGATTTACTCTGACTTACACTCTCTGAGCTCCAGAACTGGGATAGCATATCCAAAGGCACCGGGGACCTATGAGGAGAAACTGAAGTATCTGGCATTAGTGTGAGAGCTGGGGGTGCAGCCTTCCCCCAGACCAAAGGAGTGACAGAGGCCATTTTTCCTTTGAGGAGTCCTCCCCACATAGATACGGCAGTCAGGTACCATATCTGAGTGTCTATCAACCTGGCTGTCACTGTTTGTCCCCCATTTCCTCCTAGCAATTCCCTGAGACCCTACCCTACCCAAGCGGTTTCCAGTGTTTTTCCCATATGAATGGCTTGTCTTGGCTCATGCATCAGACTTTCCTAACATCTCTCAAATAATCAGCATCTTGCCTCAGTGTGCTCTGTACCACTCACTAAGTAGCCAAGGGCCCAACACTAGCAGAAGCCAGCCATGTGTTGCAGCTTGGCTTCTGCTGGACATCTCTAAGCCCAGCACTAGTAGTAGGCAGATGCAGATCACTTTGCAACTGAAGCTGGCAGCCCTAGGAAGAACACAGATGACGGCAGATCTTGGCCTACATCTCCTGGGAGGCTGTATAGCCAGCACACCTAGTGGAAAGCTTCAGACTATGTCAAAACACTACCCAGCTGCCTCTACAATGACACACTGAAAGGGTGGACTCAGCAGGCAACAGAGCCCTGCTGAAGTAAGTCTGGCTCTGTGGGGTGGGTCCTTGCACAGCTGATCCTCCATGATTGTTTGTGGTCACTATCTCCTTGCAGCAGATTGGCCTGGGGGTAAATCCTTCCCATTGATGTGCCAATAACAATCAAGACTCAACTACAGCAGGAGGGTGTACACAGCTCACACTAGGGTGGGGTGCCACTGGAGTGCCTGGCTTGGGTGATTGGAGAGGCTGTGCCACTGGATCCTATAGGACAGGGATGTCAAACTCATTTTTACTGGGGCCACATCAGCCTCGTGGTTGCCTTCAAAGGGCTGAAATAATTTTAGGACTGTAAAAATGTAACTACTCCTTAACTGTTAGGGAGTTGAAATTACATTTGGCCCTTTGAAGGCAACTGCAAGGCTAATGTGGCCCCCGGTGAAAATGAGTTTGACACCCCTGCTATATGACATCTACTACATTAGGCCACTCTACTGAGCCCAGGAGATATAGCAACTCTACCTAATACATAAAAATGAACACAGGCAGGCTGCTGAGATGAGACAAACATACCCCAAATGAAGGAATATAGCAAAATTCCAGAAAAAGAACTAAACAAAACAGAGACAAGCAATCTATTAGATGCAGAGTTCAAAACACTGGTTATAAGGATGCTCAATTAACTTAAAGGAAGAGTGGTTGAACATAGGAGAGAACTTTAGTAGCATAAAAAAAAGGACATGGAAATCATAAAAAAAAAACTATGGGAACCTTAAAAAAGAACCAGTCAGAAATGAAGAATACACTAACTGAAATGAGGAATAATTTACAGGGAATCAACAGTAGAGTAGATGAAACTGAGAATCAAATCAGCAATTTGGAATATAAGGAAGCTAAAAACACCCAATCAAAACTGCAATAATAAAAAAGAAAAAAAATGAGGATAGTATAAGGAGCCTCTAGGACAACTTCACATGCACCAATATTACCATCATGGAGGTGCCAGAAGGAGAAAAAAGAGCAGGAAATTGAAAATCTATTTGAAAAAGTGACAGAAACTTCCCTAACCTGGTGAAGAAAATAAATACACAAGTCCGGGAAGTGCACAGAGTCCCTAACAGGATGAACCCGAAGAAGTCCACATCAAGACACATCATAATTACAAAGAAAAAGTTAAGGATAAAGAGAGAATCATAAAGGCACCAAGAGAAAATCAGTTAGTTACTGACAAGGAGCTCCCATAAGACTGTCAGCTAATTTCTCAAAAGAAATTTTGCAGGCCAGAGGGATAGGCAAGAAATATTCAAAGTAATGAAAAGCAAGGACTTATAACCAAGATTACTTTATGCAGCAAAGCTATCATTTAGAATCAAAGGGCAGATAAGAAAATGCTAAAGAAGTTCACCACCACCAAACCACTATTACAAGAAGTGAGAGAGGGTCTTCTTTAAGATGAAGAAAAAAAGATAGAAAGTATGAATGATAAAATGGCAATAAATACATATGTATCAACAAAACCAAAATAAAGAAGCAGAATGGAAACATACTCATGGATACAGAGAACATTTGGATGGCTGTCAGATGGGAGGGAGCTTTGGGAGAGAGTGAAAAAGGTGAAGGGATTAAGAAATACAAATTGGTTGTTATAGAATAGTCATGGGGATGTAAAGTACAGCATAGGAAATATAGTCAATAATCTAATAACTATGTATGGTGCCAGATGGGTATCAGATTTATCAGGATGGTCACTTAGTAAGTTATATAATATCTAATCACTGGGGTATACACCTGAAACGAATATTATATTATATGTCAACTGTAATTGAAAAATGAACACTTTTCGTACCGCTCACGAGTTTTCTCATGTTTCGCGCGCCATCTCTTAAGGACCGCATCACAAGATGATTTAATTAATGTGCAGTTTGCCCAATATCGTGCGGTCCCTGGCGTATGACTTAGAGATTTCTATGCAGTATGAAATGTGTTAAAAATGATTTAAATTTTAAAAAAATTAAAAAAGCATAACCATAGTACTATTATCACACCAGGAAGATTAACAGTAATTCTTCAAAAAAACTTTTTATTGTATTTTTTCCATTACCATTTAGTCCCCTTACACTGCCCTCCCTGCTGCAGTCAGCACACTGTTGTCCATGGCATGAGTCCTTTTTCCTTTTTGCCCAATCCCTCCACTCCCTAACCTTTCTTCCTACCTTAGCTGTCATCTATGAATCTGTCTCTATTTTGCTTTTTAGTTCAGCTTGTCCATTAGATTCCACACGGGAGTGAAATCACATGATATTTGTCTTTCTCTGACTGGCTGGTTTCACTTAGCATAATATTCTCCAGGTCCAACCATACTGTTTCAAAGGGTAAAACTTTCTTTTTTTTTCTTATGGCCAAGTACTATTCCATTGTGTAAATGTCCCACAGTTGTTTTATCCACTCATCTATTGATGGACACTTGGACTGCTTCAATATTTTGGCAATTGTAAATAATGCTTAAGTGAACATAGGGGTGCTTATGTTCTTTCAAATTCATGTATTGCGTTCCTTTGGTTATGTTCCCAAAAGTGGGATCACTAGGTCAAAAGGCAGATTCATTTTTAATTTTTTGAGGTATCCCCTCCTGCTTTCCACAGGGACTGCACCAATCTGCATTCCCATCAACAGCGTAAAGGTGTTCTCCTTTCTCCACGTCCTTGCCAGTACTTGTTTGTTGATTTATTGATGAGAGCCATTCTGATAGGTTTGAGATGATATCTCTGTTGTTTGAATTTGTATTTCTCTGGTGATTAGTGACATTGAGCATCTTTTCATATGTCTGTTGGCCATCTGTATGCCCTTTTCAGAGAAGTGTCTATTCAGATCCTTTGCCCATTTTTACAATTGGGTTGTTTGTACTTTAGATGTTGGTTGAGTTTTGTAAGTTCTTTATAAATTTTGGATATTAACCCCTTTTCAGATGTATCTGTGAATATGTTCACCCATTCTGTGAGTTGTCATCTTATTTTGTTGATAATTTCCTTTGCTGTTGAAAATGTTTTAGTTTGATGTATTCCCTACTTGCTTATTTTTTCTTTTGCTTCCCTTGCTTAGGAAGATGTATCCAATAAAAAATTGCTACAAGCAATGTATGAGATTTTGCTGCCTATGTTTTCTTCTAGGATATTTATGGTTTCAGGTCTAACATTTAAGTCTTTAATCCATTTTGAATTGATTCTTGTGTGTGGTGTAAGAAGATGGCCTAGTTTCATTTTTCTGCAGGTATCTGTCTAATTTTCCCAACACCATTTATTGGATAAACAATCTTTAGCCCAGTGTACATGCTTGCTTCCTCTGTTGAATATTAATTGACTATAAAGGTGTGGGTTTATTTCTGGACTGTCTATTCTATACCATTGATCTATGTTTCTGTTTTTATGCCGGTACCATGCTGTTTTTATTACTATGACCTTATAGCATAGTTTGATATTAGGTAGCATAATTCCTCTCAATTTGCTCTTCTTTCTCAGGATCATTGTTGCTATGTGGGGGCTTTCGTGGTTCCATATAAATTTTTGAAATATTTGTTCCAGTTCTTTGAAATACATCATTGGAATCTGAATAGGAATTGCATTGAATCTATAGGTTGCTTGGGTAGTATGGACATTTTAATGATGTTAATTGTTCCTATCCATGAGCATGGTATGTGCTTCCACTTATTTGTATCTTCTTCAATTTCTTTCTTCAGTGTCTTATAATTTTCCGAGTACAGGTCTTTTACATCCTTGATTACGTTTATTCCTAGGTATGTTATTGTTTTGAGGCAATTGTGAATGGTATTTTTTAAAATTTTCCTTTCTGTTAGTTTGTTATGGACATATAAAAATGCAATTGATTTCTGATTGTTAATTTTGTATCCTGCTACTATGCTGAATTCATTTATCAGTTCTATTTGTTTTGTGGTGGAATATTTGGGGTTCTCTATGTACAGTATCATGTCATCTGCAAATATAGTTTTACTTATTTCTTTCCAATTTGGATGCCCTTTATTTCTTCTTCTTGTCTGATTGCTGTGGCTAGGACTTTCAGTACTATGTCAGATAAGAGAGGTGAAAGCAGACATCCCTGTCTTGTTCCTGATGTTAAGGGGAATGCTTGTAATTTTTGCCCATTGAATAACAATGTTTTTTCTACATTCTATAGATACGATCATGTGATTTTTGTTTTTAAATTTTTTATGTTGTGTATCACATTTATTGATTTTCAAATGTTGTACCATCATTGCATTCCTAGAATAAATCCCGCTTGATCATAATGAATGATCTTTTTGATGCATTACTCTATTCAGTTTGATAATATTTTGTTGAGGATTTTAGCATCTTTCTTTTTAGTATTTTTATCTGGTTTTGGAAATAGCATAATTCTGGACTCATAAATCAGTTTGGGAACCTTCCCTTGCCTTCAATTTTTTGAAATAATTTGTGAAGAAGAGGTGTTAGTTCTTCTCGGGATGTTTGGTAAAAATGACCTGTGATGCCACCCAGTCCAGGGCTTTTGATTGTTGGGAGTTTTTTGATGACTGCTTTAATTTTGCTAGGTGTAATCTGTCTCTTCAGATTCTCTGATTCTTCCTGATTTAGTTTTCACTAGTTGTAATCTGTCTCTTCAGATTCTCTGATTCTTCCTGAAGATTGTATGTTTCTAGGAATTTATCCATTTCATCCAGGTTTTTCCAGTTTGTTGCATTATTGTTGTTCACAATATTTTCTTAGAATCCTTTGTATTTCTTTGGTGTCAGCTGTTATTTCTCCTCTTTCATTTCTGATTTTATTTATTTGGGTCCTCTCTCCTTTTCTTGATGAGTTTGGTTAAAGGTTTGTCAGTCTTGTTTATCTTTTTAAAGAACCAGCTCTTGGATTCATTGATCTTTTGTATTATTTTTTCAGACTCTATTTCATTTATTTCTGCACTGATCTTTATTTTTTCCTTACTTCTACTCATTTTGTGCTTTGTTTGTTGGTCTTTTTCTAGTTTCTTTAAGTGCGAGTTAGATTGTTTATTTGAGCTTTTTTTTTGTTTTTTTGAGATAGGCCAATAACATAAAAATTTCCCTCAGGTCTGCTTTTGCTGTGCCCTACAGATTGTGGATTGTTGTGTTCTCATTTTCATTTGTTTCAAGGTATCTTTTGATTTCTTCCTTGTTCTTGTTGTTGACCAATTCATTGTTCAATAACATGTTATTTAGCTTCCATGTCTGCATGTTTTTCAGTGTTCTTTTTGTGATTGATTTCTAGCATTATGCTCAGAGAAGATGCTTGATATGATTTCAATCTTCTTAAATTTGTTGAGACTTCTTTAGTGCCTTAACATGTGGTCTATTTTAGAAACATTCCATCTGCACTTGAAAAATATGTATTTCTGCTGCTTTGGGTGAAGTGCTCTGAAGATATCTATTAAATCCATTTGTTCTAGTGTATCCTTTAAGGCCACTGTCTCCTTGTTGATTTTCTGTCTGAAAGATCTATCCATTAAAGTCAGTGGGGTGTTAAAATCCCTGACTATGATTGCATTTCTGTCAATGTCTCCCTTTATGTCCACCAAGATTTGTTTCACATATTTAGGTGCTCCTGTGTTGGGTGCATAAATGTTTACTAGGGCTATATCCTCTTGTTGGATTGTTCCCTTTATCATTATGTAGTGTCCTTGTTTGTCTTTTCCTATAGCCTTGGTTTAAAAGTCTATTTTGTCAGATATAAGTACTGCTACCCCAGCTTTTCTCCCCTTTCCATTTGCATGAAGTATCTTTTTCCATTCCTGTACTTTTAGTCTATGTATATATTTCAATCTGAGGCGAGTCTCTTGGAGGCAGCATATATACGAATCTTATTTCCTTATCCATTAAGCTACCCTATGTCTTTTGGTTAGAGCATTTAATCCATTAACATTTAAGATGATTAGTGTTAGATTATTTTCCTCTTTTTTTCTTTTTCTTTTTCTTCTCCTTCTCTTTCTTTTTCCCCTTCTCCTCTTCAGTTTTTGTTTTTTAGGTTTGGTCATTGATAGTTGTGATTTTGTTGTCATTTTATTATTCATAGTTCTTGATCTTCTATTTCTTAGATAAGTCATTTTAACATTTCATATAATAAGGACTTGGTGATAATGAACTCCTTTAACTTGACCTTATCTAGGAAGCACTTTATCTGCCCTTCCATACTAAATGATAGCTTTGCTGGATAGAGTATTCTTGGATGTAGGTCCTTGCCTTTTATGACTTTGAATACTTCTTTCCAGTCCCTTCTTGTCTGTCAGGTTTCTTTTGAGAAGTCAGCTGATTGTCTTAAGGGCACTCTTTTGTAGGTAACTCTCATCTTTTTTCTTGCTGCTTTTAAGATTCTCTCCTTATCTTTCATCTTGGGTAATGTAATTATGATGTTCCCTGGTGTGTTTCTTCTTGGATCCGATTTCTTTGGGACTGTCTGAGCTTCCTGGACTTCCTAGAAGTCTATTTCCTTCACCAGATTGGGGAACTTTTCCTTCATTATTTGTTCAAGTAAGTTTTTAATTTCTCACTCTTCCTGTTCTCCTTCTGGCACCCCTATGATTGGGATGTTGGAACGTTTAAAGTTGTCCCAGAGGTTCCTCAGCCTCTCCTCCTTTTTTTTGAAAAATTTTTTCTTTTTTTTTGAATTCTTCTTTCTTCATTCTGTTCCAGTTGGATGTTTATTCCTTAATTTTATTCCAAAACATTGATTTGAGTCTTGGTTTTCTTCCCTTCACTGTTGGTTCCCTGCATATTTTCCTTTGTTTAGCCTTCATTTCCTCCTTCATTTTGTGACCAAACTCAATCATTTCTGTGAGCATCCTGATTACCAGTGTTTTGAACTCTGCATCTGATAAGTTGTCTATCTCCTTGTTACTTAGTTCTTTTTCTGGAGTTGTGATCTGTTCTTTCATTTGGGCTATATGTCTTTGTCTCAAAGTACCTGTTATGCTGTAAGGGGTGGAGCCTTAGGTATTCACCAGGGCCAGATAACCTTCTTTGCTGTATTGTGATACTGTTTGTGTAGAGTGGGTCAGAGAGGGAACAATACTGCTTGCTCAGGATTTCCCCACTTTCCATCAGTTCCTTTGCTTCCCATGAGCGGATTGTGCCCTTCCAGGTGCTGATTCCCAGGTGGGTAAGTTTGTGTATGATCTGGGACCGTGTGGGTCTTTCCAACGGACTCTCCTGTGCTACTGGGAGCTTCTCCTGCCTTTGCAACCCCCACAGATTTTACAGCCAGAGGTTTCAAGGCTTTATTTACCTACACTGAAACCCTGGGTTTTGTGATCTGTCTCACTCCCCGTTTGTTCCTCCTACCTTATCCATGCACAAATATGGGAGCGCCTGATCTGCCAGCTCCTCCCTTGCCTGAATGGTCCACTGCCTTGCCGCGTTCCCTCTCTTTTGAGCTGCCATTTATGCCCTTCCTACCAGTCTGATGAATGATTCTTTATCTCCTTGGTTGTTGGAGTTCCATGCAGTTTGATTTTTTCTGGCAGTTCTGGTTGTTTTTGTTTTTAAATTGGTTGTTATCCTTCTTTTATTTGTGTGAGGAAGCAAAGTGTTTCTACCTATGCCTCCCTCTTGGCCATAACTCCCCACCTTGTCTAAAATGTTTCTGAAGCTCTCCTCATTTTTTATTTTTTATTTTTGCTGCTCTTCTGGGAGTATTTTCCTACCTTGTCTTCCAAATCACTGATTTTATCCTCTGCTTCATCTAACCTACTGTTTATTTCTTCCAGTGTATTATTTATTTCAGATATTGCATTCTTTATTTCTGACTGGTCCTTTTTTCATGGTTTATATTTCTTTTTTTTCTTTTTGGTTTCTACGTCTTTTTTGCATGCTGTTGAATATCCTTATAATTGGTACTCTAAACTCTGATAAATTGCTTGCCTCCATTTCATCTAGTTCTTTGTCTGGAGAATTCTCTTGTTCTTTCCTTTGGAGTCTGTTTCTTTGTCTTTCCATTTGGCTGTTTCTTTGCATTTGTTTCTATGTATTAGGTAGATATGCAAAAATTCTGGTGTAGGCATTGTCAGATGCTGCTTGGGACTGGCCCTGGGCATCCTGTTTTGAATTTATCAGGGATCGATAGCTTCTGGCTCCCTCTGCTAGGTCTGGGTGTGTGCAGAAAGAACCAGGCTGCACACCAAGGCTACTTTTATCAGCACCAGCCCCAGGGGAGGGTGAACTAAAATCTCAGAGTTCCCAGAGACCTGCCTTAGTTGTTAAACTAATCAATGATATAGTCTGAAGCTCTACTTAGCAGCCTAGTTTAAGCTCCACAGGGTCAGGCAGAGTAATTCCTGCTGGAAGGGCTATTGCTTTCCCTCAGGCGAATGCCAGTTGAGAAAGATAGCTTGTGCAGTATGGGGAATGGCTCAGCATGGAGATCCTGATGGCTCTTCCTTCAGCTGTCTCCCCAGAGCCACCTACTCTAGACTCCCCTCAACCATCTCTAGTCTACTCTGTCCTCCCTCTGCTGGAGCCCAGGGTAAGTGGCTGTAAACAAAATTTTGTGGGTTAGCCCTTTCAGAGGTTCTCTGTGCCTCCAGCCTTCTGTCCCTGTCAGGCAGAAACCTGCTGCTTTTTACAGCTGGATGTTATCTGGGTTCCTTTCCTGGCTCTGTTGCTGTAGGCTGAGGAGTCCAGCTTGGGATTTACACCCCACACTTCTTAGGGGGACCCTCGTGGCCACTAAAATATCCCTCCGGAATTTCAGCTGCCACCCGCAGGAACCCAGCGAGCCCTGTCGTGTCTCTGTACCCTCCATCAGTTACATTGTGGTGAAGTGAATTCTTCTGTCTGTTCTTGGTTACAAGCCATTGTGACCTTATTTTGATGATTCAGGAGACTTTAGGCTCTCCCAGGGCCTCCAGTCCATCTCTAGGAGTAGAAGAGAGGGGCCCTATTCAGGCCATGGGTGCCTCAGGCAGGGGGCTCCAGGTTCTGCTGCGGCAGTGTCTCAGGGTCTTAACAGTGATTCTTAATACCACCAACTCTTTAGTGTTCAAATTCCCAATTACATATATCATTTTTGTTTGTGCTTTTTACTTTTTTAAAAAAAATTAGGATCCATGTAAGGTCTATACACTGTGGTAAATTGATGCTTAATAAGGTTCTTACATCTATAGTTTTACCTCTCCCTTCTTCTTCCTTGCAATTTATTTATTGAAGAAAACCTTTGTCTTATAGAATTGCCCACTTTGGCTCTTACTTATTACATAACCAGAATGTACTTTGACATATTTTTTAAAAAGACTTTATTTATTTATTTTTAGAGAGAGGTGAAAGGGGAGGAGAGAGGAAAAGAAACATAGATGTGTCAGAGAAATTTCGGTTGGTTGCACACACTCCACGGGGGATTGGGCCTGCAACCCAGGCATGTCCTTGACCATGAATCAAAACGGCAACCTTTTGCTTCGTGGAATGACACTCAGCCAACTGTGGCATGCTGGGCAGGGCACTTTGACATACTATTCTGTGTTTTGTATTTTGTATAAATTAGTACTTGTACATAGAGGCTTCACCAGATTCAGATTCAGGTTTGATTTATTTTTTTGACAAGACTACTTTATAGACATTATTTTCATCTTTCATGAGACAAATAAAATATCGTTGTCTTTCTTTTGCATATGTTAAAAGCTGTTGGCATGTTCTTATACTGCCGTCTGGTTAATAACTTGAACAAGAATTTCTCCAGAAAGGGAGCGTCTGAATTGTAGGGTATAATTATGTTTAACTTCATTAGTCAACACCTAACTGTCTTCCAAATCAGTTGTTCCAATGTAAATGGGCACCAGCCATTGCAGCTTCACTTCCTTGTTCAACTTGTCTGTCTGCTGGATGTGAAATAGTATGTCATTGTGATTTTTATTTTCACAGTAATGAAGAGGGGCAAAAGGAAATTTAATGTAAAAGTTTTATCTGATGAAGGACACTTTTCATCATCCAATCTGAGTTGGGTTAAAGAGGACCTATGGAAGAAAGAATTACATCCAGATGTTTGTTGGTCTTTGTAACTTCATGTAACAGGACTTAATGTGGGTGTTCCCTCTCTACCCCTAAAGTTGGAGTATGTATTTCTTTTTCATTTTATATATGCTTTCTGGATTTTCTAATTGGAATCCCACTTCAACTATTCCTGAAAGAACTTTCAAACACACAGTTTTGGTAACAGTAATAGATTTTCCTCCATTTAGGTTTAAGTGAGTGAACCTACAGAAGGTAGCGTGGAGGAGATATAGCAAGAATGTTGATATACTGAAAAGCTATCATTTTCATGAAATGGGAAAAACAAGATTAAGGAGAGCAAACCAAGATGAACTTCCTTTGTTCATGCAATTACTCCAATGGCAAAATTATAAACCTTGTAATGTAGAAGGGTTAGTTCATTACACCTTTAGTGAAATGTGTTAAACGGCTGGTTGATACCATGATAAACCAAAATTGAAGAGACCTAGTTTAATTTTGGACTGTCCTCCATTTGAAGAAGTCTGGTAGTAGCTCATTAACTGTGTAGGACAGAGTGGTGAGGACAGAGAGCAAGCCAGTCCTTTAACACTCTTTGGGTGCTCACTCCTCAGTAAGTGTCTTCATTTATTGATTGGTTGAATTTGAGATGATTTGCAATTTGTTCTTATGGAGGGGTATTTATGGGATTATTTAATATGTTACCAGTTTGGCAGGATGTGCACTTTTAAATTGACATAAATCCTTAGGTAAATGAATAGAACTCCTAAGTCGGAATTTCAAAAGCCAGAGATCACAGGTGGTTTGCTGTTGGGGACTCTTCACCACACTGACTGAGTGAGGCTGACATGAAAATACCTTTCAAAACCTTCAATGCCTGCTACCTTCTTGGGAGGAAATCTAGGGCAGAGGGTGGAGCTTTATTTCTAGGTCAGCAGCTGCCAAGATCGACCCCAAACAGCTTCACGAACAGGGCTTTAAGTAGCAGTAGTGTTCGGCAATGCACGGGGGCATTTTTGGTTTTTTAAAATGGCCCCGGGGTGGTGGTGATGGGCTTTATAGGCATTTAGTGCTTGGTAAGAAGATGTAGGAGACTGTAACTGGGCAAAGGAGAGTTTAGTTATCTTGGAATTTCATATGTAAAAGAAATGCATTATCCTTAAATCTGTTTATAAATTCAATGCAATTTCAATAAAAAATATCAATGGGAGTTTTAAAAGTGAAATTTAAGCTAATTTAAAGTTTATTTGTAACAGTAAATGTGTGAGAATGGACAAGAAGTTTTTGAAAAAGAGCAATTGCCTTGCAGGATATCAAATTGTCTTAAAAAATGATAATAATCAAAACAGTTGGTTCTTGGTGGAAGAATAGATAAATAGCTTAATAGATCATAGTAGAGAATATTCAAAGATATGTATGGTAAAATATGACAAAGACATAACAAAGGCAGAATTTTAAATCAGGGGGAAAGGACAATTTATTCATTCAGCAAGCAGTATTGAGTCACTTGGTTACCATTTGAAAAATCAGTAACGTTAGATCCCTACTGCGCGCCATATATTAAAGAAATTCTGGAGTGGTTGGATCAGTGCTCCCGACCAGTGTGCTTCTGCACTGGTAGAGTGTAAGTGGTTACAAGGGGCTTGGGTTACGGATCCCTTCAACAGTTAGGCCAGCGAGGCACAACTGGGTGCTGTCAGAATTCCTAGGTGTATCGCTGCCTTTCACAATCGTTCATGAGCCCCATTGCTCATGTAGCTTAGTTTGCTGTAAAATGATGGTAATTTTTTATGTTTCAACAACTTTAAAAAGGTTAGGCTTACCTTAAAAACAAAAAGAAAGGAACTATAAATATGAAAACTTCTCATCAGTGTCAAGAATGAGGAAACCGCCTACCCTGCATTCCTTGGGCCCTTCTGTAACAGTCTGTTCTTAAACCCAAGTATTTTTGATCCGCAGGTAGATACGCACATGGGGAGATAAAAATGATGACACATGCACGCACACATAGTCAGGAAGCATTGGATCAAATGTCTAAATGGAAATATATTTAACGTGTTTGGTGTTCCACTTGGACCAAGAGAGAGTCACAGGAACTGGATTTACCCTCCTCAGTGAAACAACCTAAAACCAACAAAATAAATGAAATAACAGTTTTCAAGACATTGCACATCAGGTACGAATGGGAAGCAAATGAGGTGAACCTCAGGATTGTACCAGCTACTGCCTGGAGAAAGTTTCAAGGTCATGGTGAATGGAAGGGGAAACTCAACTGAGCCAACGCTGGCAGTTTCCTTGAGTTGAGTAGATGGACCCAAGAGGCCTGAGAATGCAAGGCAGCTGGACCTCACAGGACAGTGTATCAGAGCACAGAGAGAGGTCTCCTGAGATCCGGAGAGGATCCCACCTAGCTATTCGTTTAACTACTGTGCGGTGTATGCGCACAGGGAAACTACTCGTGGTGGGGGAGAAAACCACAAAGGACAGGGGAGAACAGTGCCCAGAGTTCACGAAGAGCCTGAGGTAGTGCCTATTAACAAAAGCCAGGGCGCAAAACCTCAGACTCCACAAGGCAGTGGCTAAAGTTCAAAGAGGGATCTCATCTCAGCAGTGCAGAAAAACTAGTCTTAGGCTAAGCATTTTTCTAGTCTTGTCTATCAGAGCTTAAAGCGAGATTTGAAAGGATCAAACAGTTCCCAAGTAAGTTGATCACAGCACAGAACAAAGTTCAGATATTTTTAGGAGTACAAAAATATCTGGCACCCCCCAAAAGAAAAGTTTCAGTGTCTGGCACCCAATAAAAAACCTACCAGGCATACAAAGAAACAGGAAGGTAAATCCCATAGCGAGGAGGAAGAAAGTCACTTAATCAAAACTGATGCAGAAATGAATTAAATGAATTTAATAGGCAAGGACATTACATGTATTATTATAACAGCATTTCATAAGTTCAACAAGATAGAAGAAATATTGAACATGTTAAGTGTAGACACGGAAGGTGTTTTCAGAAAACAAATTAAACCTCTAGAGGAGGAAACTACAAAGTCTGAGGTGAACACTACGTTGATTGGGCAGATTACATACTGCAGAAAAAAGATGAATACACATGAAGATGTAGCAATAGAAACTATCCAAGGTAAAACCCTGAGAGAAGAGTAGCCAAAGAAAAATAGTAACAGGACGTCAGTGTGAGCTACTGGATAGCTTTAATTGGCCATATATATATATATGCAATTGGAGTTCCCAAAGCAAGGGAAGAGTGAGAAAAACACATTTGAAGACGTTAACAGCCCCCAATTTGCCAGATATGATGAAAACTTCAAACCCACAGATTCAACAGGCTCAGTGAATCCCATGCCCAGAAAACATGAAGAACACTGTACCAGGACATCTTATAACCAAATTTCTTATAACCAGCGACATACAGAAATATTAAACCCAAGAAAATATACATAGACAACATATTCAACATTTTAAAGAGAGTTTGGCTCATTTATGACCCCCCAGGTTAAGCATGCCCTAAGTTAGATCAAGAAGGTGAAGGCGTGGGGACAAGCTCACGGGGGAGGTAACAAGTCATGCCGTAAACTCGAGGTTCAAGTTTGGTCACTGCCGTCCACAAAAGGCCCTCTGTGGTGACAGTCCCGGGACCATGTGTTTCTACGTGTGGTTCTGGGGTCGTGGGATCACGGGATGGGTGGAGCTCCGTGGCTGGCAATTGTCTAGCATTTTTCTTGTTTGAGAAAGAATTGGGAGTCTCCCTCCCTGGAGCACACCCACACCTTTCCCATCGTCCCCTCCGCTCCCAGCACAAAAAATAAAAATAAAAAAAGACTGGATGAGTTTATAAGCTACTTGGCAAATCTAACTCCTTGGGGAGTCAAACATTCACTATGATAAAACAATTTCAACTGTAGATAGGGTTGACTGGACATATAATGAGCCCAAAAATACAAGATTGTTATTTTTGTTCAGCCATTTTAGTCCCAAACTCTGCAGGTAGAATCAACTTTCCTCTTGGTAAATTCGCCACCATGAACACCGATGGTTTAATTTATTCTTGGAGGAAATACAATTTTGGAGCACTAGAGGTCTCCACCTTACCATACAACCAATGAAATCTCTGGGAAAGCTTAAAAGAACACTTTCCATTGTAACTCTCAGTGGGTGTCTTGTGGGGGAGGCTAGGAGGGGAGCGGGTGGGGGAGAGGGTACTCTGTATGACAGTGGGGGCGGTCAGCTCAGCGGGTAGTTTCTACTCTCTTAAATACTGTTGGTGTTTTGAAATAATGACTAAATTTGAGTAGGCTTTGCCAGACTTAGATTTTCCACTTGTTTTTTAGATTTACATCTTTGGTTGGACACCTCAAGCTTCTTAAAGCCTACAACACTGGAAAAAAAAACCCCAATAAATACGTGATCATTACTACAAGTACTTGCAGAGAGATTCTCTTTCCCTTTGGATTTTAAACCGACTTTTCCTGAACAACAGCATTCCTGTTTTTAAATTAATCGCATGCCACTATTTGCACTCAAAGAACCTTTGGGTTTATTAAAAAGAAAGGAAAAGATGCGCCTCTAAAATCTGTGAGGCAGAATCTGACTTTGAGTATGAACAATTCTGAGATCGGTAAAATTTCTTGATGCGTGTTCATTGCCAGAGGGAGCTGATGAACTGGTGAGAACGGACGGGAACACTTGGACCACTGTCCCGTGTAAGTCCCCACATCCTCCTTCCTAGCAGAGATCAGCCCGGTGCTTCCGATTCCTCAGGGAGACAGGAAGCAAAGCTGAGCCTGGTTGCTCCTTCTTGTCGCCATCTCCGCCCTCCCCCCTCCATGCTGGCGGCCACTACAGCCAGGGGGAAGGAAAACCTGCCTGCTCCTCCTTACAGGATGCTCCCAACCCTCACCTCATTCTTGGCACTCAATTCAGGAGCCATCAGTGCCCGTCCTGTCCAAACTCTGATGGCTACTTACACAGCCACAGAGGTTCTTGGGAGTGTTGGTGACAGATCCCATCGTCATTAGAATTCAGAGCTCTAAGTGCCTTTGACAAAGTGTTTATATATTCTGTGCTTGATTAGTTTCAGCTCCAGGGGACTTCCTACCTCACAGGGCTTCTATTATCTATCTATCTATCTATCTGTCTATCTATCTATCTGTCTGTCTATCTATCTATTTCTATCTAATCTATCATATCCTTCACTTTCTCTCTCTCTTTACTTATGTATGTGTGTGTATATGCGGAAGGACCCCCAAAACCCAGAATTTATTTATAAAAAACTGTGTATTTATTCTTGCATGTTTAAACTTAAGTCACCTTCAAAGCACTCTCCCTTTGATACAATGCACCTATTGAGATGTTTTTTTCCACTGCTCAAAACAGTTTTTGAACTCATTGATTTTGTTGCCTTTCAGTGCTTCTATTGTTTTTTGTTTCACCTCTTTCACATCAGCAAAACATTTCCCTTTGAGGTCTTTTTTCATCTGGGGAAACAAAAAAGAGTTTGCTCAGGGCGAGATCAGGTGAACAGGGAGGGTGGGGCATGGGGGTCACGCCGTTTTTTTGGTTAAAAACTGCTGAACACTCAGCATGGTGGGGGCAGGTGTGCTCAGAAGTCACCCATCATGAAATGGGCAAACACTTGAAAGAGTCTTCAAAAAAAAGAAAAAAAATTCACAGCCTCTCACAACAATGCCAGCGGATACACTGATACTGATGGGCTCCTAGAACACTCACCTAGCAGGGGAAGCCTGTACCACGAGGGGCCTGCCCTCCTGAGGATAATTCCAGGTGTTGGGGGTCCCCCCTTATATATTAAACGTAATATACAAATGCACATAGTTTTAAATGTTATTAGCTGTTTCAACTTAACATATCTCAAGAAAATTTGTGTACTGCTCTTTCTTGATTTAAATATTTTGAGATTATTTTTTACTTTTCTACTAATAAATATGAGAATTTATTTTAACTACTCCCCTATACACATACCTTCTGCTTTCTCCATATTCTCCCAGTTAGGTTATAACTCTCAATTTGATTAATTTTACATTTACATAATTATGGCATTTGATTTTTACTGATAGTGGATCTATTTAATATATTATGATTATCTTTGCTTTTTAAATATTTATTAAGAATTTTTTAAAATTGCAATTGACATTCAGTATAATTTTGTATTAGTTTCAGGTATACAATATGGTGGTTAGACTTTTACATAATTTCCAAAGTGGCCCCCTGATAAGTCTAGTACCCACTTGATACCATATGTAGTTATTAAAATATTATTGACTATTATCTTTGCCTTTTTGAACAAATTTTTATTTTATCTAGAATTAAACATTACCTCCTTTATTAATTCGCTTGGTTTTCTGTATATCTATCACTAGTTCACCCTCAACTCACAGACAGAACTGAAATCTCTTGTAATGAATTTATATACTGTACACCAGATATTCCTGTCTGTATGGTTTTTGTTGTTTTTTTGGTTTGTTTTCCCTAGAGAGACCGTTCTCTGTCATACTGCTATAGTCTGAACTGGTTGCTCTCTAGGGCTGCAATACAGCATAGCTACTGCCTTGCAACTTCTTTTATAATTATTCTGGGAATTCCTTTTGCTTCATTCCCTCCTCACTTGGGCCTTCTGTTTCCAGGTTCCTGTATCTTTGTCTTTCCTGCTTAAGTCCCGCCCCTGGCATCAGCCCCCTTCCCTCCGCACTGTTCTTTGTGATCGAGTCTATATAACACCGGAGCACCTGAGTAATGGTTTTGTTTAGTGACGGAGTTTTGTGTTCGTCTGTTTCCTCTCAGCGTCCTGAGGACGTGGCTCTTTGTCTCACAGCTGGGTCGCTGCCGTGCGTGGTCTCGTGTCCTCTGGTCTCCGTTCAGCCGTGTGCGGCCTCTTTTCTCTCGATGGGAGGGCTTTGGGGTCAGTTTTTCTCTCTCCCTCAAGTTATCAGTATTCTAAAATTACTTTATTATATGCTTTGATGGGGATCTGTTTTTTTTCCATTAATTTTACTGGGCATCAAAATAATCTGCTGAAGCTCCTATTAAGTCTTTTTAAAACTCCTGTTATACAGACATTGAATCTTAGGACTGAGCCTTTAATTTGTTTATCTTTTTTTCTAACATTTCTACCTCTCCTGTATATGTATTTTCTGAGAGATTTCTTTACTATTATTTTCTAAACTATTCGTTATTTTTTAAATTTCTCTTATCAATTTTTAAAATTTCCCAAATGATTTTTTCGTTTCTGATTTTTTTAAAGCATCCAGGCCTTTTTCACAAGTGTAATATGGAAGCAATGTTTCTTTTGTATCTCTGAAGGTTATAATAATGGTTATTTTTAGTTTGTTTTTTCCTATCCCCATATATTTTCTGTTGTCTTTGGTTTCTCTCAGGCCCCCCGCCCCCCCATTATTTTGGTTTCTGTCTTTTAGGTTAGATAGAGCTTTTCTTCAAGTGCTTGATGATTCTTAGTTGTCTGTGTACATTTTGGAAAAAGACACTGACATTTTGACTGGGGATTTTCAGTGCTTGGATGGACTTACACAGGAGTGGAACTCACTTAAGGGTAAAGAGACAGGAACCCCCCTTTTCCATGAACTTCCTTAAATGGCTGCGTCTATTGGCCTTTTCTCGGGCTGACCAGTTTCCTCGTAAAGAAACCCCACCATCTACAGCTATGGGAGAAATACTTATTCCGGAAATGAAGTAAGGGGAGGTGACTGGGGTGCGAGGAGGTGCGGACTTTGACTTAATCTCTCACCTTTCAATACAACGACTTCACTCCCCATGGAGGGTCCTCGAGTCCAGATCCAAGTGGAGCAAGTCCTCGTTTGCAGTTGGCTGCTAGATTCGGCAGCATCTTGGCTGAACAGGGAAGGTAACTCCAGAAGGTCTGACTGCTGCCTCTAAAAAGTTGCATCCTTTACCCCCATTTACAGCTCCACTTTCCACCATTGTCTTCTAGGATGTTTTGTACAATTGATGTTTCTGTTTATTTCTGAGATCCTGTGGAATCAATAAGCCTCAGGTTAATGATCTCTCTCTTCACTGGGCCAAATCTCCTTCAACTGCTTTCTAGCTCCCCAAATTTTGTTAACATCTCTCATTTCTGTTACCTCTTTTCTTGTTCCTTTTGCCCTTTTTGGTAGCATATCTTTAAAAACTTAAGTGAGCCTGGGAAGGAAGTGGATGAAATGCTATGTTCAGTGCATTATATTCCTTTATTCCCTCAGACAACACAATGGCTAGGAAGTCTTTCTTGTTTTAGTTGAGATATGGTTCACCTGTCTTTCTTATATTAATTACAGTTGCTCTCACTTTAACTGGTGCTGGTGGTATTGTCTCTAACTCCAAGCTAAATGAGAAGAGCATAGATCCTCTTTCACATAACCCTGGCCTTCACGTGTGTGTCCACAGGACCGAAGCTTCTCTCTCTCTGCTCTGTCATGTCTTTTCTTCTCCAAGACAACTCCAGTTCCTTGGACTATTCTGATGTGGCATAATTTGGTTTCCCTCTATCTTTTTGATAAACTGCCTCTCAACTAGCTTCAGTTCTCTGAGGTTCCTCTTAAAATGTAGCACTTAACTGCTTTTTGTGGCCTGATAATTTCAGAATATGGTATTTTTGCCATTCCTAGATTCTCTCCTTTACCCGTAGCCCACTGCCAGGTCTTCCCTGGAGAAATGGAGGCTTAGTGTGCAAGTCTGGAACTGAATCAATCTTACCGATAGAAACGGCACCGTGTGCTACAATATAGCATCCTTCAAATTGGGGAAATAGCAGTGTTATGAAGGTTCTTGCTATGTATTTGAAAGTTTTATGTGTATACACACATATGTATGCATGTTATTGACCAAAATAACATGCATGTGTGCGCATGTATCCATATCCATGTACATGATAAATAGTCACACAGATGACTACCTTGTAATCAAATACTACTATGAGATCTCAGAGCTGCACTATCCAATGCAGTAGCTACTGGACACATGTGACTGTTTAAATTTAAAGTAAGGTAATTAAATTTAGTTTCTCAATCTTGGTCACATTTCTAGTATGCAATAGTAGCTACTAGTATGCATAAGTGGCTACTGGCTACCGTGTTGTACAGCATAGAAAAATGTTCATTATTGAAGGAAGTTCTATTAGATATTGTTGAAATCCAGAGCTCGAGGTGCAGCTTGCTCATGACTGTGTCAGCACCAATGGAACTGATTTGTCATGTGCTGGAAGGAAGGAGCTGAGGTGCATGTAAGCTTTTGTGACAAATGAAGGTCAAATGCTTCCAGACACATAACTAATTCTTCTTTGGTAGTTCAAGAGAGAAAAGCAATGGATGGACTGAGTCCTCAGGCATACATGGCCATCTAACCGCGATGAGAGTCAGAAGAGTCTGCACTGCGGTAGGGCGCATTTACGTCAGAGCGGCGGCTTAGTTTCAGTCTCCCGATGTTATGGTCACAGAAAATCAATACTGCTAATTTTAATTTTATTATTTTTATAGTTTAATTTGTACTAACTTTTACAAGTCATACCCTTACTTTGGTTTTATAGCTGTATGAGAATAAGAGCAATAAGGTAGAATGAATACACACACACACACACACACATATATATATGTGTGTGTATATATATATACATATATATATATATATGCCTTGTTCATGTTTAAGTTAGATCCCCTCCTTTGGTGATCAGATGGAATTATTTTTCCCAAAACACTAATTTATTAATAACAGTACTGATATGTTAGTGGGTGCATTATACATTAGGTGGTCTTCTAAGTGCTTTTACCTGTATTATCTCATTCAGTTCTCATAACTCTCTATGAGGTTGACACTGCTATTGTCCTTATTCTAGAAACGAGGAGACTGAGGCACAGAGTGTTTAAGAGTGTGACTTATCCAGGGTTATACATCATGTAGTGGTGCAGCTGGGATGTGCACTGGCCTGTCTGACTCTGGAACCCACTTGCTCAGACATGATGCTCTTTTGCTTATCTGTATGGTGATAAAAAGCGCAGGCATTAGAATGAACACCTCTCTTTTAAGACTCTAGGCAAGATATCTAACTTTTCCTCATTATAAGGTGGGGCAACTAGGCTGTCCTCACAGGGTTGTTCTGAGGAATAAGTGAAATAATCCACACAAAACACCTTACTTACAGTGCCTGGTTCTTGGCAACATTTTTCCATAAGGAAATCTTTCACTCTGCACTTCCAGCTAGGGGCTGGCCCAATAACCACTTCAGTTAATGAAGTGAACACATTCTAATGATGTTTTTTTTTGCAGTGTCCATAAATAAAGTTAAATAAAGTTTTATTGGGACATAGTTACAGTCATTCATTTACATATTGTCTATCATTTCTTTCCTGTTACAGCAGCAGAGTTGAGAAGTTGTGACTGAAACCACCTCGCCCACAAAACCTAAAATATTTACCCTCTAGCTGTTTACAGAAGAAGTTTACTCACCCTGGCTTGGATGACTCTCTTTTCATCCCGTGGGGAAGGGTCCGCTTTCCCTGGACATATTGCTGCCTGCATGATTCTGGAAAAAAATCGGGTTTCTGTTAGCAGAACCGGGAGCGAGGGCGGGAGATGGCTGTCAGTAGGCACACACCATGTAGACTTACTGGGAATATTATTGTAGCTAATGGTGTCTCTGCTGCCAGGCCGATGGCGCACTTCCCTACCAAATCATTCTGTATACAATGATGTATTTTATTGCCACAACTTCATCGGCAGTAGAAGTAATATAGAAAGCAGAGAACTGAGAAGCAGGAAATAGGCTTCCTGCTGGGGGCATTTGTTTCCTGTCTCCCTGGTGGGATATCACCCCACCTCCCAGGCAAGTCCCCCATGTGGGAGTTGTTTCCGCCCCTCGGAGGTGCTTTCCTGACAGGGAGTTGAGAGCTATGCAGAAACAACCTTGGGGGTTGCCTACTCCATCCCCAAATGCGCTTTGGTTGTTTGGACCCGCTCTTAACTATTATTGTTTTAAAAGACAAAATGAGGAGGGAAGCATTTCTGACCACTGGCAACTGGCATAGTCAGCAAAAGCCTTATGCAAGAGGTTGGAGCATCAGCAGGGCCTTGGGTTTGGGTTGGTTTGGGTTGTTTACCCCAAAAGATGCAGGAGGAGCTCTTAGACTGGTAGGAGAAAATGAGTCAAAGTTCTGGGATAGGAATATATATCAGGTTTGTAGGGAACAATGAGTCAACCAGTCTGATGCTAATAACTGCATGGTGTGTTTTGTAACAGTTCAGTTAATTTCTCTCTCTCTCTATCTACACACACACACACACACACACAACACACTCAGGACTCTTGGGTCTCAGGGCTTCTGAGGATACATGGAGAAACGGGGCAGTCAGGATTCGGCTGCATTGTGAACCCTCATGGAGACTGGACGTGTGTCACTGAGGAAATAAATCCATCCAGCAACTTCAGTCCCCGGCTTTCTGGCTGGGGAGTGCTCCCACCTCTGCCAGGATGGCCCCCTGAGTGAGTCAGAGGACCAAGACAGGACTGACCTGATGGTCGCCCACAGCACGACCTTCCCAGCTGCTCTGTGGGCCCTTCAGTAGTAACTCCAGGTCGTGAGAGCAACTCTAGGTGTCCTCGGAGTTGGTTAGCGCTCGGTCACTATTCTGGTGGGTCCCCAATGTGGCGACAGACTGCACTACTGCTGCTTCTGTGGTGGCTGTCCACCTCCTGGCTTCTGCTGTTCTTCTCCTTGGCTGCCTTGCGGCCTCTGCTTTAATGACTTCTCTCTTTGTCAACTGATTCCTGCTTCTTCTGAAAATTCCCCAAGAAAAGAACGTGATACCAAAGTTCAGTTAATCACTGTTGGACAAAGCACTTACTACCAGGCCTTCTCATCAACTAGACTCATATGCTGATAGATGATCATAGTTGGGTGCTTACCCATAGTCGAGTTCATTTATTCAACAGAATTTATTGAGCACCTGCCAGGATGGTAGGTTTGGTGATGAAAGGCAGGTGCATCTGAAATCTCTCATGGATACTGTGGCACCAAAAGCAACATAGTCTTGGCTCCAATACATGTTTGGTGTGTAAGCAAGCAGAATTCTTAGGGTAAAACAAAATAAAATAAAAAGTCTTTATTTTGCCAGTTTCCATTCAAACCTATTCTGTGGGGTTAATTCTTCTAACCTTGGAATATCATAGGTTTCAAGACTTTTTTCGTTATTTCTATGTGATTGAAAATATCCTCACTTCCACTTTCCCCTCACTTCTCATTTCAGTGATTTAAATGTTCCTTGTGATGGAATAATTCAAAATCTATTTAGAGTAAGTCTTCTCCCTCCTGTTCAAGTAGGCTGCATTTTGTGGTCAGCTTCTTTGTGATTTCTCACTTCGTGTTTTAGTCCTCTTTCCTGGCGTAGGAACCATGGCTGCTGCTCCCCTGCCCTTTCTCCCACGTTGGGAGAGGAGAGAGAAAGAGTTAGGGGTGGTGGGAGAAGTCATCCTTGATTTGCACTGTTGTGGATGGATTTTGGCATTTTCTAGGCTTGGTAGGTGATTAAAGGTGGTGCTTTCTCTTATTGGGGTCTTTGCTGGGTCCATCCCAGGCAGATGTTCTGAATGCTGAGATCTCTGTTTGCACTTTTATACATACTGAAAGGCATCTCTCTTCTGGTTGATGGTGTATGACTTCTTCCTCTAGACTTAAGCACTTGTGGGAAAAACCCTAGCAGAGCAGCTACACTGGGGGTCTTGCTAACAGACTCTGAGAAAACCCTGGTAGCCTCTCTCGGTGGCCCACATCTTGTACATGGGAAGTACTCATGCCTCTTCCTTTGTCTGCGTGTGCAGTGAGAGGTCCAGTATAGCAGTCAAACTCTCAGTCCACATCTTCCTGAGAAACACTAATCTTTCTTTTTCTTGCACCTTTGACTAGGCGCCAAGGAAAAGCTCTCATTTCTGTGGGCAAGACTGAGTCTAGGCAGAAGTACAATGTGGGAGAGAGTTGGGGGTGGAGGTGAGATGGCCAGGCTTCCATGAGACTCTCTACCTGTACTGATTTCTTTAGAAATGGAGCAGTCAAGGCCAGGTGGGAACCTGAACCGGATGGGTCAGTTTAAAACTCTGTAAATTACAGGATAGAACAGTACTGGAGAGATGCAGCGGGCATACTGCAGTCTGGAGTGAGGCAGGATCTGGTCAAGTCTCCACCGGGCAACTTTCTAGTGTGACCTTAGATAAGTCACCATCTCCCTGAGCCTCAACCTCCTCATCTATTAAGTAGGCATATTAATAAGCAGTTTCAGAGGGCTCCTATAAGGATAGAGCGATATGTGTAAGTCTTTTGTAGGCTAATATATGAAGCAAACATTAATATTGTTAGTCACCAACAGGTTTACAGAGGCAACATTTGCTGAAAACAAGCCATAAATTAAACATAATTTTGGATATTGTTGGGGGCATACAGAATTGGATGTTCTTATTTCTAAGAGCCAACTCGTAGAAATGTCTCCTACTGGTGGTGCTGGTGGGGTTCCTGGGGAGCATGAGAATACTAGATTCCTGGGAACGGGGAATGTAGGGACCCAGAAAGAGGGATTGGAGTATGGGAGAGAAAGAGGGGGCTGGAACAGGTCTGCCAAGGGTGGAATCAGTGAGTGTCTGTGTATGTGGAAAGTATTGCTCATCGACCTTTGCAGCTTCTCAGATTAGAATGAGAAAACATTCATGCTAAGAATGGACCTTAGATATTATCTTTCCTGACCCCCTTATTTGGAGTCCCCCCAAGATTAAATCACTTGTTCAAGGTTTCATGGTGATTGAGAAGCAGAGCCATTTCAGAACAAAGGACCAGAAGATTGGTATTCCTCTACCCTAGCCTTTCTCTTCCCTCAGCTGTTCCCTCAGGCCCTTGTCCGTTTTCTTCTTCCTTCCAGTGGGTGCATTTGGTAGCCATCTGTGTGCGTTTTTATCTGGAGCAAGGGAAGGGGAAGCATGGCCTTCCATGTAACTGGAGATCCGTAGACTTGACATTGTTTTCAGGACGAGATACCCGAACATCTGAATCGGTGCTTCTGAAGACAGGTGCCTATTTCCACTGCATTTGTTGAGGCTTTTAGCGATCATTTCAGCAGCATCTCTTAAAAAAAATCACAATAGCCTCAGTCTAGTCATTGTAAATCACGACGTGTCTACCAGGCTGCCAGCTTGCCTTTCTAATTGCCTTCGGGTAGCACGAGTCCTTAGCCCTTCGGTCCTCTGCCACATTTTATTTTCCTCATCAGGCTGCTTGTGTCTAGAAGAGCTCAGTTCACAGGCATTTGTCGATTACTGCTCATATAGGCCGTTGTGGTGCCAAAAGTGAAAAAAATACAAAGCAAGTAAACAGAACAGTCTACCATAACTGTGGCTTTATACTCACATTTAATTTGAGGTTTGAGGTGGTGACTGTACCTGATTGTTCTTGCATTCCAATCACCTTTTCAGGTTTTGACCCCCCTGCCCCACAGCCAAATTAACGGGGGCTTCCTGCACTTGGTCATTTCCTAGCCTGAGCTCGGAGAAATTGCACACAGCTTCCTGACTCACTCCACCTTCCTGGCCCAGGAGGGAGCAACTGTCACAGAACCAGGGATAAACAAACATACTCTAAGGTTTTTTTTACTGTTCTGAAATGAAGCTACAGGTAAATAATCTATCCCTGTACAGACTTGCCTGTTTCCTCCAGTTTGAGGGTCTGTTACTGGTCTTGGCAAGTTGTTTCACCTTTAATTATTTCCTTCTTTGATTTATCATACTCAAGGCTGCTCTGATTTAGAAGTGCAATATTCTGGACCTTATTTTAAATAAGGTGAGGTTACTCACCAGCGGCAGGGCTGTAAGTGCTGTCATTCCCTCTGTGACACAGTGAGTGGGAGCCATAATATGATACGATATCACCTGCATTTTATAACTTGCTCTGCTCTGCTCTCGAAGGCATTGCTTGCGCTCTCCTTGTCCGGCTCAGGCGGAGTGGGAAGGCAAGGAGGTCCAGATGTTTTCTCGTGGCTGCGGCCGCTGTAAGTAGACGAACCTGTGGAGATGACAGGGAAGGGAGCCCTGAGGAGGAGTAGGAGCAGCACGGCTGCAGCTGGCCACGTGCACCCCCGTCCCGCCTCGGCCACTGTGCAGTGATGAAAAATAAAAGAAGGTGTTGGAAAGAGAGAGCCTATGGAATGTGAAGTCCCATGAGGGCACTGGTGACGGCTCTTTGTGGGACGGGCTGAGAAGGTGGCATGTGGGTTCAGTAAAGGAACGTGGATAGTGTGACATGGAGGCAGAGGGGAAATGGCCCCATGTGGAAAGAATATGTAGTTTAGTTTCAAAAGAGAGGAAATTGGGAAAAGCATGCTGTTGGGATGAAAGGTGAAGCTTTGTAGTTAGAGAGTTCTGGGTTCAGCTCTGCCTTGGCTAATTATTAGCTGTGTGACTCTGAGCTGTAAAACAGGGCAGTGAAATGGGGATATAATTATAATTATAATGCGTAACTCAAGGGGTTATGGAAAAAAATAAACGAGCTACTTTCCTCTGGCACACGAGGTGCTTAAAAGTGTTGGTTCTTTCCCAACTTCCTTTTCTAGACCAAAGTTCTGCTATGGAAAGTTTGGAACCCTTGTCTTGCCCTGAGTTGTTGAGGAAGTCATAAATGGGTCATGACGACCTCATACAAGGGGCTCAAAAGCGGGCTGCTCCCTCACTTGCTCTCCAGCTGTGACTGCAGGGTTGTCACTTATCTTCCAGAAGCTTCTATTTCCTCCAAATACAAACTGATGGACGTGTATAGTTGAGTGTCCTCCAATTCTGAAATTTGAGGAGGCATTGCCTTTATTATATTAGGTGGCCGTGGCCCTCTGCCTTCAGGGCTCCTTTCTGGGAAGACGCTAAAGATCGAGAGAAGGAAGCGAGGCCCAGTGGTCCAAGCCAGACAAGTCCTGCCTCTGGAAATTAGAATCTGTGTAAAATTAGCAAAATACCTTCAGCCCATTTAAAAAATAAGACCGTCATACACGACTATAAGTAGACTCTAGAAGTATATATGAGTGTTTTAAATATGCTTTTGTCACAAAAGCTGTGACATGAATGAACATAACCAGCATGGACACAAATTTATTCTCAGAGTTCCCACACATGTCCAACGGGAAGGCATGCATGATTTACAGTAGCATAAGATGTGGGTGTCAGGCGAAAGTAGAGCTCATTTTAAAAGAAATGGTGGGATTGTGACCCAGAGGCTGCGTTTGTGAGCAAACTCATTACAGGTTTTAAGGTCTTACCACTTTCCTGGTTTGGGAGAAACCTCAGCTTTCCTGAAAAGGCCGAAAATACCATGTTGACCAAAAAATATAACTGGCCTCAAGCCCATTCTAAAAATCAGTGTAACAAATGCAGGAAAATGTTGAAAACTAGTGGGAGGTCCTCTTTTGGCTGACTGGCCAGCCCAGGGGGAATTACATGCAGCAGTCACCTATCTTTGTTCTGCTGGGAGGAGTGGGTACTTTCTTTTTCATTTCCCCTAGCGGTGGGAGTGGGGCCTCTGCTGGGACAGAGAGGTTTCTGGACTCTCCTTATGCAGAGGTCTGGCCACTGGGGTCTTCCCCTCAAGGAACAGAGGAAGTTCTTTGTGAGCGGTTTGCCTGGACCACAGGGCCTCAGCTCCAACACGGGGAGTGGAGGCCAGGTGCTTGAACTTTAATTCGTCTCAGCTACTCTGTCACTCCTTCTTCTTGGTCAAGGCTTTTCTGCTCTTAGATGCTTCCATCTGTAAAAGCCGAATCAGCCTTTCTGGCACTGATGCCTCGGGGACCTCCTGGTGCAAAGAGCTTAGGAGAGACCTGTGTGCCTTTATTCATTAAATAGAAACACACACAAAAGAAGCAGCCCTATGAAATGTGCATGTGGTGAGTTTAATATAGAAGGATTATTTACCTTATTGTATTCATATTTTCATTTTTTTAATTAAAAAATATCTAGCTTCATTGAGGTATAATGAAAAAATTGTATATATTTAAGGTATACAACTTGATGTTTTGATCTATGTGAGATTTTCACCACAATCAAACTAATTAATGAATCCATCCCTTCACAAACGTATCTTTTCTTCTGTGGAGAGAACACTTAAGATACACTCTCAGAAAATTTCAAGAGTAAAATGTAGTATTGTTGATTGTAGTCCCCACGCTGTACATTAGATCCCCATAGCGTGCTCGTCTTGCATAACTTCAGCGCTGCACCCCTTGGCTGGCGTCTTCCCACCTCCTCTTCTTCTAAGCCCCTGGCAACTACCGTTCTCCTCTCTGCTCCTAGGGGAGCGGTTATTTTAGATTCCATGTATAAGTGAGATCATGCGGTATTCGTCTTTCTTTGGCTTATTTCACTTAGCATAATGTCCTCCAGATTTATCCATGTTGTTGCAAATGGTAGAATTTCCTCTTATTAGGAAGAATAATATTCCACTATATATATATATATACACACCATTCTTTCTTTATCTATTTATCCATTTATGGGCAGTTAGGTTGTTTCCATATCTAAACCATTATGAATTATGCTGCAATGAACATAAGGATGCATATATCATTCCAAATTAGTGTTTTGGATTCCTTTGGATAAGTACCCAGAAATGGGATTGTTGGATTATATGATAGTTCTATTTTTAACTTTTTTGAGGAAGCTCCAAACTGTTTTTTCATAATACCCATGCCAGTTAAGTTCCCCCCTACCAGTGCCCAGGTTTCCTTTTCTTCATATCCTCCTCCCCAACACTTATTTCTTGACTTTTTGATATTGGCCACTCTGACGGGTATGAGGCGACATCGTTGCTGACGTCCACCTCAGATGAATGAACTTATATGCAGAAAACTCTGAGTGGATTTTCACTATAGGAAATCCACTTTCAGTTTGGCAGGAAACTCTTACTTTTATTAAATTTTTTTTTTCATTTATGCCTCTGGTGCTTAAGCTTTGAGGACTTTGTTGTGCTTTGTTGGCATAATTTCGGTGGCTCTTCTGTGCCTGTGGAATGACATTCAAACTCTTAATCCAAATGTTTGCAGCACTGGAAATCTGGCGCTAATGGACTTTTCTGTCTCTAATTTTCTGTGCATCCCCTAGCCCAGTGGTTTGCTCACGGTCTCCTGAAAGCCAAGCCCTGTGTGTGCAGCTTTTGCAGTTGTGTGGGAGTTGTCCCCCTCCCCAGGGTGGCGGGACGAGCTGATTCTGACTACAGATGAATTCCGCATCTTGTCTTGAAGACAGAAGTGCATCTGCCTTCGTTAGAATTCAGAGCAATGCTCTCCAGAAGGAGACTGCAAGATTAACCCCAAAGCTAGCTTCAGGGGCCTGCTCAAGGAACACTGTTACCGCTTAAGAAAAAAGTTTTTAGTCTGCGGGAGAAAAATATGTGGATAAAATCATCATGTTTCTGTCAATGGCAGTTACCAAACTTTGGCTGGTGTTTTGAGCAGCACACATTTTAGGTGGACTAGGGAGGAGAAAGGAGAATTTACAGAGTTCTTTGGGGGTTTCTGAAGACAAGTCAGGTACTTTTAGTACCGAGTAGGGGCACAGTAAACAATTGTTGAGTGATCTGATTGGACAGCAAAAAATTGTCTAATGAGTAATAGGCTGACTGAATGGTTTTCTGACCTCTTATTACAATATTTTCGAAAAAAGCACAAGAGTGCGCCATTGCATAGAGTATTGGAGTTGTTTTTATTCAGGCTATCTTTAGGATCAGCTCTAACTTGATGACAGTTTGCACGGATTCTTTTTCTAAATAAAGTTACATTCATAGGGACCAGGTGGACATATCTTGTGAGGGGCCACCATTCAAACATTACACAGTGCATTCATTTATTGACTCATTCCTCCCAAAACTCTTTTGAGCACTAATATACAAAGGAATTGTGGGAAGCATAAAGATGAACTGGGCAGAGATCCTGCCCTCAGGGGTTTACAGCCTAGAAAGGAAGGCAGAGCATACCTTTTCATGGTTTGATAGGCAATAGTGGGGCCATGGGAGAAGCACAGAGAAATACAATATGATGAGAGCTTAGAGAAGCGAGAGACGGATACACCAGCTCGAGAGGGAGAACAGTACGGAGAGGGGACAGCTAAGGCAGACCCATCAACTCAATTGGATCTGAGAGACAGGAAGACATCGAACGGGGGTGACAGGGCATTCAAGGCAGACAGACTAACATCAGGGAGGCCTGGAGGTGGGAAATGATGGGTGTGGATAGGCAGTACTAAGGAAATCCGATTGCTAGGAGCACAGGTGAGTGAAAGGGAGACACGAGAGGAGAAGGGAGAGAGGTGGTCTGGGACGGAATGGGTGGTCTTGAATAGGTTTTAGCCAGTGAAGATTACACCGGGTTTTGAACATGAGTGTGATGGGACAAAACCTTTGGCCTGTGAAGATAATATTTTTATATTAAAATAATAAAGATTATTTTAAGATAAAGACATTTAAGATTCAACAGGTGCAAAAGAGGCCTTCTTGGAACTTATCTGACTAAAAGCAAAATCTTCAGCTAAATGAGGAGCATCATGAATGCTTTCTTTGGGGTGGGTCTGTTCCTAGGAATGAGAGCCAGGGTATACCTACTTCCTGTAAATCCTGTCTCTGGGGGAGTTTTATGGCCCCAAAGAAGACAAGATGGGAGGGTCACTCAAACATCAGCACAAATTTTGCCTCCTGTTTGTTCTCCTGAAACTCATTTATATTTCCTTAAGAAACCTATTTGTTCTTCTCATAGAAGCCTTTTCTCTCCTTTCCCTTTTTCATGTTCAGTTAGGTATTTCAGCCCCTCAATGCTAACCAGCCCTTCGAGTGACTGTCACTGCGCACTCCCAGGCATGTGTGCACTGCGGGTATAAATAAATCACTCTTCTCTTGCTGGTCTGTTTTCTGTCAGTTTAATTTGCAGGCCTTCAGGCACTTGATATGAGAGGGTAGAAAAAAAGTTATTTTTACCTAAAAGTTTATAATATAGGTTGTACATATTAATTAAAATAGACAGAGAGACTTCAGATGGAAAGATTGATCCAGGCATGATTAGCAGGAAGGAATGTAGAGATAAGTATGTGTTTTGGAGAGAATGCAGAAGCAGAATCATAACAATTGTGTTTTAAACATGAGAGGAGGGATAGTCCCCAGTCAGTGATGTCTCTGAGGTTCCGAGCCTGGGTGACAGGGCCTATGATGGTGTCATTAACAGGAATAGGAAATACACGAGAGGTAAAGATCATAAGAACATAGAATAGTTCATGGAGCCTGTTGGAAGCCTGGCAGAGAGGTTAGAACTGGAGATGTGGATTTGAGATGAACTGGACTGAGTGAGCCTTACGACAGGAGGTGGAAGGAGAGAACCAAGGGTAAGTGAAGGCAAGGACGGGAGGGGGTGCTGGAAGCCATTTGGAGCAGAAGGAGAAAAGGGGGCCTGCCAAGGGGGTAATCAGAGATGGCAGGGTTGAAAGAGGAAGGTGCTGGGTCAGAGTGTCCTAGGGCTGAGATCAAAGACAGGGTCTTTCTTGGTTTAAAAAACTGTAGAAAGGTAGATGGGGACCTAGAACATTCCACAAGGGCTGGCAAGAAGGTAATTCTTCAAGGAAGCAGTGGCAGGAGAGAGAGGCTGGAAGGCAGAACTGAATTTGGGTGTAGGAGGCAGGATGTGTTGACCACTCCTTCAAGAAATCTTGTGGTGAAGGGAAAGAGAAATAGAACACCAATGACTTAAGGGTTACCTGAGTTTTTCACCCACTTTGGGATTTTTATCAATTCCCAAAATTTAAAACATCAACTCAATGCTAGGTACATTTTGATAACACCATGACAGAACCAAGTTTTTAGGTGAATAAGTAGGGAATTAAACTACTAAGAGGCGTCTTTCTTTCTTTCTTTTATTCCATGTTTACATGTCCACTTCTTTGTCATTAAGTCACAACACTTTACCAAAATATACAAACAGCACAGATACTTAAAAATGTATAGCTAGAATTCTAATTAAACAAGATCGACTGCTACAATTAGCATGCGCAGGTCTTTTACCCTGAATGATGCTTGAAGAGAGACTTACGAGTCATAGACTCACCAGTAAAGGGTACAAGGGATTGGTTTTATTTTCTCTTAGAAGAATTACGCACTTAATTTCTTTTCTTGTTATAATAAATGTGAGGACGGTAATGAGTGGCTGCCACTGTACTGAAATCAGCTGAGACTGGATCGATGGAAAAGTTTTATTGGCAGGAGTATCATGATTCTATCTTTGTCGGACTCTAAATTTATTACCTATGTTGACAAGATCCACAGAGTAGGCGGGTATTGAAACCTACTCTACAGGGTAGAGTATTAAAACCTTCCATATCAGTGACAGGAGCTCTTCCCATTCTCCATTTCCCTCTTTCCTGTGAATTCCATGGCTAATCAGAATGAATGCATTTTTAAATCTCAAGTTACAAGCTGTGTTTATTTGAAGGATTCCCATAAAAACTTATTCAGGGCTCCCCACGCCGCCCCCCCCCCACCATTTACACTTCCACAGATATGCACAGAATAAAAGGGTTAGTGGTTACTCGTCCGTAGCTGAATGAAATCCATTATGACACCAGGCAACATGCTGTTTCAGTCTTGAGAAGTTTGTTCTCACTTTGCTCCTCTAGTCAAATATTTCATTGATCAGCAGTTGGAGCACAAGTGTAGAGCCATCATTTAGAGCACAAGTAAGTTTTCAAATCTTTCACAGTGCAAAGAACCATCTTTCAAGTAAATACCTATGGTTAGTAATGACCTAACTTCAAGAGCGGCCGTGAAAGATGACGAGAGAAAGAAACCGAAGGCGCTGTCAGTAGTGGAGTTGCGTTGGTTTCTGCTACAGATACGGTCTGTGAGGAGCCGCACGGCCTCAGCCTTCATCGTTGAGTGTTTCTTTCTTTTCCAAGTTGAAAAGGAGCCCAAGTTGTGTCACCCGAACCAGTTCACAGAGAGAAGGCAAATTCCTTCGTGTGTCTGGAGAGGGGATCAGGATATCAGCTTCTCCATCCCTGGGTTAATGAAGGAAAAGTTTCTGAACATGTTCTGGTCCATACTGTTGATCAGCGCTCTGTCGGCGAACGACAGCCGGGGTTTCTCGTTTAAGAATTCTTTGTCGAAATTGCTGCAGTCATATGGTGATTTCTTGATCAGAGTTTAAGGGGGTAAAAAAAGGGAAGAAAATCAGCCACCGAATTAATGAATTATCTTTACTTTTGTTGTCGAGGCTATAACCCATGTATGGCAGAGTTGGTGTTTGCAGATAAACTAAACTGAATACACGCGGTTTTTGTTGAACATCCCTAAGATCCTTACTCGCCGATTCATCAACAATATAATGAAATTCATACAAAGGAATTTATTGTAAACATGCAAATAGGATCTGGTGTTTCTAGCTAATAATTTACATAAAGCAGGACCAATAACATTTGGAAAAGTGGTGAGCCCAAATTCGACCTTTCAGTCTCTAGGGAACGATGGGTAGGTGGCGGGCACAGGGTGGGGGTGTCCGTGCAGGGTGGGGTTTTGCAGATTGTATGTATCCCTGTTCTTTTGGCAACATCCTTCACTGCCACTGGTTCCTCCACGCACGTTAATTTTATTATTAAACATCTTGGACTGACTTCCAAGACAACACAGATTGGGACAAACTCTCCTCAAGCCACCTGGTCCATTTGGTGCCCGCGACAAAGAGAGACAATGTAAAAACAAACACTTATTCATAAACTCTGTTCAGTATGGTATACAGTTCAGCTTTCTAAGATTACCAGAAGTCATCCTTATATACATAGCAGCACAACAGAGAGTCAGACCCTTCCCCTTCTCAAGGGGACAGGCAGGCCGCGTGGGGATAGAAGGAGAGTGGCTGGAAGCAAATGTCCCTGACCCGTCCCTGGTTGTCTCCTTACCACTTTAGGCCTGAAGGGTGGGTCAATCTCCTTTCTTTCAAGCTCTTCCCAGTTGATCTCCCGAAACAAAGGATGCTGGCGGATGTCTCCCCTCACCCCCAGCCTCTTTTCAGGTTCCCTCACGAAGAGCTGAAAAGGAGCAGAAAGGCAGCAGTCACTTCTCGGGGATGAGCCAGTTTGCCTCAGATGGAGGCTGCATTTCTCAGTGTGTGAGTCTCATGAATTTGACTCCACAAATAAAGTGGCTTTTTGCCACTTGCTTTTCTAACCTTAGTTTTTTACTTACCGTTATCAACTGTTGACTCAGGTCAAGCTGGTGGCTACACTCTCCCTCAGACAACCCTTCTGGATGTTCTGGAGTCTGAGATTTTGCTTCATTACTCCCTAGAAATGCTGTTTTTTGTCGTACACACCTGGTTTGAAATCAGCTTGTCCCTGGGTTATTTATAGGACCTCTGGCAAGTGACAGGTAAGTTAGTTTCCATACCTGCAAAGTGAGTTAAGTGTCCTCTTCACAGGCCCATTCTGAGGGTTAAGTGAAATAACAGCACATACATACACAGACGCACACACACGTGTGCTTAACTCCTGGTCTGTAAAACCCCACAGACATGAGTAAGTGATTTTTTATTCTTCGGCTGATCGCCCCTTAATCGAGGGTGATTTCTTACAAGGCTGTCCCTCAGGATGACAGTCTCACTGTACAGGTGTCATGTACACTAGCTCCTGACGATCAGCTGTGGGTAAGGCAAGAGGTAATCGAGAATCACTCTTGAACCCGGCAGTTCTGCTGGGCGAGCGCTCATTCAAGTCGTCTCTCGCCGCCTCTGACCTGTTACGTAGCTATTTTCCTCTCTGTCCCCTCTCCTGTTACTTTCCCCCAGGAGGTCAAAACAAACATTGGCCAGGACAGGAAAGAAACCTGGGAACTCATCAAACTTAAACAAAACATGTCAAGGGCATTAAGGAACAAGAGAGTCCAAACTTGAGATCTAGAAGAGTCACAGGTCCCTGAGTGTCTGGAGCAGTCATCCCTTCTCGTACACCAGCTGAGTGTTTATTTATAAAGTAAACGCTAGCTGGAGGGGATCATAGAGGCTGTGGGCCTTAGACAGAACCCACGGTGAAACGCTGTATTTTCCGGGAGGTTCTGGCAGAGCTTGACCTCCGTTCTCACCTAAACTGCAGGGCTCTCTGGCTTTTACCTCTTATAAGGACAGCCAGTCTGCGTGTTTTCAAACACGGCTTTACTTAAGTTGCCTTGCTACTTGAACATCTTCAAAGTCTCACTTTACCAAAAAGAAAAAAGGTAAACAACATACTGTAACAAAGTGGAGATCTCTTTCTTTCTTTTTAATTAGGAGAATCTTTTTAGAAGTCTAAGTGAAACGCTTCATGCAGCCACCCCAGTACATGCAAGTGGTCAGTCATCGGCATGGCCCTAACTTCCGCTCCCCTTGCCTTGCATGGGATGGCCGCTGAGCCCTCTCAGTGGAAACTTGGAGTTCCAAAGCATCTCCTTGGAAAACCACTGCACAGTGGAAATGACATGAGTCTGTCATCTAAGAGGCTTACTACCCACATGGCCTTGAGCAAGTTTTCTGGGTCTCAGTTTCCTTACTTGTAAAATGCAGGGTGAGGCAGGGTGACCCACACTCCTGTGAGTCCTGATGGCCTCTGAGCCCCCTGGGCAGGCATTCCAGGCTCTCTGTAGCCAAATCCAGCACACGTCCTTCAATTCTCATTGTAACCCTCTGCTGTCCAGACATGTCTACTCTTGGAGTATGCCACCTGCCTTTTCTACCTCTGTCCTTTGCTAGTGACATTTCCGTCTTGCAAGAGGGTGCCTTTCTCCACATTCTGTTCCCATTTCTTTCTCGTCACTGTTAGATCCTGACATCCCTTCCGGGGTTCGGCTGACACCCTGCCTCCTTTGCGAGGCGTTCTTTGATCACCTCGACTCCAAATGAGCTCTCCCTTCTTTTCAAGTCATATTCATTGTCATCGGGTTGATTAGAGTCAAGCATTGGCTAGATGCCTTAGCTGCATTATCCTGATTTTAAAAATAAGATTCTAAAACCAGATATTATCTCAGTTGTAAGTCGGGGAGACCGAAACTCTCAATAGCTAAGAAACTTGCACAGGATCACAGGTCCAGCCAGTGACAGAGCCTGAATTACAAACAGCCCGTTCCTGCTCCTGGCATTGGACAGTCCTCTGCGCTCCACAGAATGTGGGGTCATCTACATGTGCACATGTACACATACACACATACGTACATATGACTGTTCTTCCCACTACAGGGTAAGCTCTGGAGGGCAGACACCATTTATGTTTCTGTTTCTTACAGAATCTAGCACAGTGCCACGCACAAAGTAGATGGTCAATAAGTGCTTATTGAGTAATTGAATGAGCTCTTTCCATTTATATATTTGCAGATTATGTGTCTTCAATCCTCATCTTCTGTTGGCCTCTTGTTTGCAGCATACAGACCAGCATGTACAAAAGGCACAAAGTTCACAGTCACACACACTTTTATATAGACTCAAACACTAGTGTGAGTCACCAGATGGAAAAGCAGATTGATTTTTTAGAAGCAGAGGGAATAAGTGACTTGCTCTATATCTCTTCCCGTGAAATGATCATAATAAATTATTGAACTCCACTTCTTAAGGGCAGTTTGATGAAACAAGCCTAGAGAGAAGATGTAAGTGCCTCAAGAATAGGCCTCCCCAAAGTAGCCCATGTTGTTATAATTAAATGCTTCAGTGAATTAAGTTTGAAGTAACTGCTGGAGGCCAACTGTGTCCATACTAAGTTTTCTATTAGGTTTTTCTAGTAACATGTGGCATTTGTATCAAGAGGATCATGACAAAGAACCTTCTGAGCCTGTTATATGTACCCATGAAATTAAGAAAAAATATTTTAAAAGATAAAATGTATAATGAGAATCTAATGTGACATCCAGTTTCGAGACTCCCTCTCCCTCTCTGGTCCTGAAGATGACTGGCGACCTCAGGGAAGGTCGTTGGGTCTGCGGCAGGGAATTCGCATCGGGGCAATAAACGTTCATGAAGACAGGCTTGCTTTTGTTCGTAAAAGCTGTCAGAAGGGTGGTTTACATTTATAGGAAGCAGCACACTGCTTACATAAGTGGCCAGGATGTAGCTGGAGTTTGTTTAAATTTATTCAGCTGCCTAGGCAAGAAAGCAGTGCTGGGCTTCCGAGGATGGCCCCCAGGGCTTAGCGCCTGTCACTGGAATCTTCTCTCTCTCTTCATCTCCTCCTCAGATATATCCTTCTACAGAAGGGAGAGGCATTTCTGTTTGAGATCCTTAGTTTTCCATCACTTTCCAAACAAATGGACAGCATCCTAGATGAGTAACTGGGGAAGAAAGAGGCACTTCTGTGGTAACAGTGAACGGCGCTGCAGTGTCCAGCTGTAACTCTGGACGGGTGTGGCCTTTCTGGATGGGCAGACGGGTCAGCACGCTGCATGCGGCCCTGTCCTCGGAGGGCTCGACGGGAGAGCGTCTGGCACCGACACTGCCGCTGGGACAGATGCCACGGCATGCCGCATTGCTCAGCTTTTCCAGAAGACCCGTTACTCTCAGGTCTCACAACATTAGGTATAATTACCTAGAGGAAGTTTCTCAGAAATATTACTTTTGGTTTTTACAGAAAAGGAGCTCAAGAATGTGGGGGCTGTTGGATAAAAGTTACAGAGCCAACGAGGAGCACAGATGAAACTAGAAGCCCGTGTTATGGGCAGAACATTGTGTGATGGAAACTGACCGTCGTCAGCCTGGTTGTGCAACGTGCGTGAGAGCTACTTCCCTCCACGGGGCAGAGGCAGGGGTCTTTATTAAGTCATGTGGGGCACTGAACTCGTATAGGAGTGTCCAAACTTTTGGCGTCTCTGGGCCACCCTGGAAGAAGAAGAGTTGTCTTGGATGACACATTAAATACATTGCAACACGTAATCACAAAATAATCTCATAAAGTTTTAAGTAAATTTATGATTTTGTGTTGGGCTGCATTCTTAGCCATCCTGGGCTGCATGTGGCCCATGGGCTGCAGGTTGGACAGCCCTGGATTTAAAACCTCTTGCACCGACGAGCCCCTTTTCTCCCCTTCTTTATCTTTAATTGTCTTGGTTTCTGCTCTGTAACCACATTTATTTTCTACTCTAGCAGCAAATCTTTTTCCTGATATTAAAACCCTGCAGAAGATTTTTTTTTGGTATTTGCTGGCATTTATCCTTACATTTTCTTTTGTTTATAAACTTTTATTTTGAAATAATTATAATGTGTTCGTATGCTTGGGCTGCTATAACAAAATGCCACAGACGGGGTGGCTTAAACAACGGACATTTATTTCTCACAGCCCTGGAGGCTGGAAGTTCAAGATGAAGGTGCCAGCATAGTCAGTTTCTGGTAAGGACTCTCTTCTTGGCTTGCAGATGGCCACCTTCTTGCTGTGTGGTCACATGGCCTTTCCCTGGTACGTGCACTTGGAGGGAGAGGTCTCTTTTCCTCCTTCTATAAAGGCATTAATACCATCCTGCAGGCCCCACCCCTGGGACATCATCTACACCTAAGTACCTACCAGAGGTCTTCTGACCTCTGATAACCATCATATTTTTAAATTTATTTTTATTTATTTATTTTTAAATGTACTATCTTTACTATTTTTTTAGATTTTTTAAACTTTTATTTATTTTTAGAGAGGGGGAAAGGAGGGAGAAAGAGAGGGAGAGAAACATCAGTGTGTGGTTGCCTCTCGTGTGCCCCCTATTGGGGACCTGGCCTGCAACCCAGGAATGTGCCCTGTCTGGGAATTGAACCGGTGACCCTTTGGTTCACAGGCAGGCACTCAATCAGCGCTGAGCACCAGCCAGGGCTGATAACCATCATATTGAAGGATTAGGGTATTAACCTATAAATTCTGTGGCACACACATATAACACAGAGGTTCACGGGATGTTATAATATTCCACAGAGATGTCTGCACACCCTTCACCTAGTTTCCCCTGGCGCCTACGTCTTAGACGATCATAGTACAATGTCAGCACCAGGGGACTGTCATTGGCACAACATGGTGCAGTGTGTCTAGTTCTATGTCGTTTTATCACATGTGTTGAACTGGGTAACCACCACAACAAGCAAGATGCAGAACTGTCCTGTCAAAGATTTCCCTTGGGATAGCCCTTAATAGTCAGTGCCCTGCCCCCATGACCCCTAACCCCCAGCAGCAGGGGTCTGATTCTCATCTCCACAGTGTCATCCGTTCAAGGACATTTCAGGCAGGGACTCACACAGTTAGCGCAATGCCCTTGAGACCCATGAAGTTATTCTGTATATCAATAATAGTTTGTTCCTTTTTACTGCCAAGTAATATTTCACACACGTGACTTTTCATCTTTTCTCCTCCAGCCGGAAGTAGTTCTTTCCTCCTACCTAGTCTTTCTTTCCTTGGAAACCACTGCTCTTGGCATCTTTCCAAGGGCTTAGCTTCTGCTTACTGCCACCTGGCCCCAGTCACTCCTTCACCCTCGCTCCTGCGGAGAGCTCTCCCAGACCCCACGGTGGGGCTGGATTCAGGGTGCACAGCTTTTCATCTTTGTGCAGCATCGGCAGGTGACGGTGGACTGAGACTGTAGCCCTTGGGTCTCGAGACAGCCCACAGCCTTTTTCTTAGTTCCCTTTTCTGGTGTTATTATTTATTTACTTATTTTGGCTCAGGCTTTCTCAGTGTGGTCCTTATGCTGTGGATTAAGTTGTGTCCACTCCAAATTTGTTTGTTGAAGCCTTAACCACCAGTGTGAGTACTTAGAATAAGCAAGTAATTGGAGTTAAACAAGGTCACCGGGGTGGGGCCTACCCTGATAGGATTAGTGCTCTTTTAAGAGGAGACAGCAGAGTGCTCTGCTGTTTCAGGACCCAGCGAGAAGGCAGACTGCAAGCCAGGAAGAAAGTCTTCCCTAGAAACCAACCCTTCTGGACTTGATCTTGGCCTTGCAGCCCCCAGAACTGTGAGTGAGTGTGTGATATTTTGTTGATTAAGCACCCAGTCTATAGTATTTCGTTCCATCAGCCAAGCCGACTAACACACCTCATGTTAAGTGCTTCAAAAAGCCGAGTGTGAAATAAATGTGGTAACTGTAACAATGCTCGAACTTGCCTTTATGCAAGGAAAATTGTTTACACGGTCATGCTGCCTTTATTATTGCTATTATCTTTTTTTAATTGGTTAAGTTTAAAATTAGCTTTCATTTTATATGTGTTTTGCTCAGTCGTTAAAAGTGAATATAATTGATCATTTGGGGAGCTTTCTAGGTTTATGGCTGTTGGGACCACAGTCAGAGAAAGTGCAGGCAGAGTCGGGCGGGCCCCGACTTCCAAACGCCAGCACCCGGGCCAGGGTGTTTCCGGGGCTGTGTCAGCACTTCGGGTCCCGCATCTTGTTCCTCAGGGAGAGCCCCGGAGTGTCCCCAACATTTCAGATAACCCAGACGAGCTGTCAGTTGTGTGAGAGAGGTCGAAGTGTTTGCCCTTTGAGGGCAATTCTTGGCAGTTCCTCATGAGAAAAAGTAGACTAGTGAAAATAGATGGGCCTAGTAATCTTTTTGTAAGTTTACATTTAAAATTCACTGATAGCTTCTAATGTTGAAAGAGTTTATCTTATTTCCCTTTTCTATATAGGAAGAGGAAGGCTAAACTTTATTTCCCTAAATGATATTTTTTTTTAGCTAGCTGAGATCTGAGATGCCAGAAATCAAAACACTGTTTTGTTCAAAACACCTATACTCTTGGTGCACTTTTTTTTTTTTTAAGATTTCTATTTCATTTTTAGAGAGTGGGGAAGGAAGGGAGAAACAGAAGGAGAGAAACATCGATCAGCTGCCTCGTGCAAATCCCCAGCTGGGGACCTGGCCCGCAACCCAGGCATGTGCTCTAACTGGGACTCGAACCTGGGACCTTTCAGTTCACAGGCTAGAGCCTAATTCACCAAACCATACCAGCCAGAGCTTGGTCCACTTCTTTTAGATTTGTTAGCCTCACACTGGAAGGGCTGTCTGATCCAGAGAGTTGCTGGGATGGCTCAGTAAAGGTAGATGGTTATTATTATTACATGTAATTAGCATGTCGCATTACCATGATTTATTTTCAGTTTTTACAACTTGTTACAGGCAGACACTGTAGGTGGTATCTTGCATCCTCAAAAAAGGTAAACTGGGACTCTGTCTACAGTCCAAGTCTTTAATGACGGCTCTCAGTGCCTCCTCTGTCTCCGCACTGGTTTGCCCTTGGAGCTCCTGGTTCATGGCCAGTGGTTCTGAGAGCCAAGTTTACATCTGTAGCACTGCACACCAATTCTTAATCGACCCTGGGCCATGACAGACAGGCGTCTGGCCCCTGTGTTGGTGGTAGATTCTGGAAATTGCTGCTGAGATGGTGACAGCCTGCACTTTTTGAGTTTTAGGGTAAAAAATGCATGAATACTCCAGGGGACACAGGCAGCAGAAGTGGCAGGAGCACTGGTCTGCCAGAGAGACTCCGCCTAGCAGGCAGCGAGCAGTGAGAGGCCCCAGTCCCAGTGGGGCATGGAGCGCTGCTGGTGTGGGAGGGGGGCTAGGGAATGCACTGAGTAGCCTGGATCTCAAGGGCTTCAGCCAAAAACGTCCCCAGTGATAGGGATTTTCAAAAGTCCTGCTAAAATGCCACACCAAAGTCTTGGCTTTCACAACCTACCAAACTGAAAGAGCATGAAGCCACCCAGCCATAAAAGAACAGTTCTTTCTCCTTGTTATCCCCCCATCCTCTCCCTGCTTTTAAGCTGGTATGGTTTGAAATAGAAACTCCAGAGCTGGATAGGAGAGAACAAAGACACACACAGTATGACCATACTCCCTGCTCCAAAGGTAAGCACAGTCAGCTATGAACTTGGCCAAGAGGGAGGGAGCAGAAGTCTTTGCTTCAGAGTTAATAGTGATGTGATGACTTATATCTTGGACTGAACAATTTTAATTTATCAACTGAGGTGGTGTTTTATGACTTAAGAGTGACAAATGGTTCATCTTTTACCTAGGAATGAGCAGAAAAGTCATACATCCTGTCCAAGTTTTCAGCCAGGAGCAGGGGAGATGAACTGGACTGAACAGATTTAACAGGGACTATGGGAAAACAAAAAGTTGAGTTTTAAGGCACAAATTATGCTTGTTCAATGGATTAATTACGTCTCAAAGTGGAGCATCCAAGAGTCATGGAACTGGTTCTTTTGTAAATCATGCACATAAGAGCTTATTGCCACTAACGTTCATCACATTGGCGCCTCAGGTAAGGCAGAGAAGGTGAGCGCTCCGTTTCGATTCAGTGCAATGCAATTATCGTTCACTTTACCACATGTACATCCGAGCTTAGAAGTGAACGGCAACACCGATCAGAAAACGCAATGCTAACCCGACGAAGTCTCCTTGACTTCACTTCTTACCTTCACCAAAAGGTCCTTAGCCTCCTTCTCAAGCCATCGTGGGTAAAAGGGGCTGTCCATGCGGATGGAGTGGAAGAGCTCTTCTTCATCTTGCCCGTGAAAAGGTGACTGACCGATTAGCATTTCGTAGAGGAGAACGCCGAAGGACCACCAGTCTACGGAATGGTTGTATTTCTGACCCAGCAAGATCTGTGTGACCAAAAGGTAGAGATGTCATTATAAAAATGAGGTTGGCGAGTGAAAACCTTGTGTGGGCTTTTCCAAGGCCACTCAGTAAATAATCGATGGCGATGACAGCAGTATGTGGTTTTAACAAAGATTATACTGAAAATGGAATCTTTTGAGAAGGTAAAAGTTGGATACACATTAAGTGGACAATACTAAAATCGATCAAACATTTCTGAGTTTCAATTTCTACTTTTCCTCTGGGCTTCAACAAAACAACTGAACTGTGTGTTCTGCTCGCCTTCATTTCCCACCTGTGATGGGAGGGCTTGGGCAGTAGGTTCAGACACTGAGAAAGCTGGTGTCTGCCCTGGGTCCCCAGTGCCTCTGAGGACCAACTGAACCAAACCCGGTGCTCTACTGGCCCGAGTCTTTGCAAAGCTTCAGTAGGTAATCAGGCATCCAGAGGGGTTGTCTGAACAAGTCCATTCCTTCAGTCCTCACTAGTTTACAACTCTCAGAGAGTCCCATTTTGTGACTGTGCCATGAGAGAGGCTAAGATACCAATGTTTTAAGTAGACTCGATCTGGTCTCTTCTTAAGGAAGTGTATTTAAAGTCTGCCATCTGCCCTAATTTTTAAAAACATTTCTACCCTTTTACCAATCCACTTTCTGGCATAACAGGCTTTGTACCTGGGCTTTCAGCGACTTCCTTTCTAATGTTGGATCACAGAGAGTGTGCACGTCACTAAGCTCAAAGCTTTCATCCCAACAAACCAGGCTGTAACCTTCTCTAAAACAGGACATAGGGCCCTGACCATTGTGGCTCAGTGGGTTGGGCATCGTCTCACAAATCGAAAGGTTGCTGGTCAGGGCACATGCCTGGGTGCTGGGCCAGCTCCCTGGTTGGTGGCGTTCGAGAGGCAACTGATTGATGTTTCTCTCCCTCCTCTCTTTTTTCTCCCTTCCCCTTTCTCTAGAAATAAATAAAATCTTAAAAAAAACCCACAAAACCCGTACATACGGTTTTGTACATTCATTCAATGCATGAATGGATAAACAGTGTGGTCTGTATATAAAGTAGAATATTATTCAGCTTTAAAAAGAAAAGAAATCCTGACACGTGATACAGCACGGGTGAACCTTGAGGACACTGATAAGTGACATAAGCCTGTAACAAAAACACAAATGCCGTATGATTCCATTTACCTGCGGTACGTACAGGAGTGAATTTCACAGAGACAGAAAACGGAAGGATGGTTTCTAGGGGCGGGGGAAATCAGGAGCTATTGTTGAATGAGTACAGAGTTTCAGTCGGGCAAGAAGAAAAAGTTCAGGAGGTTGGTTGCACAGCACTGTGAATGCACTCACCACTACTGATTGTACTCTTAAAAACGGTTCAGCTGGTGTGTTTTACAGTATGTATATTTTACCACAATTAAAATCAGTACATAGTAGGAACACAATTTTTTAAATGGAGAAGAGAAAATCCTTGTCTTTCATGATTGCTGCTGCCAGGATGATTTGAGGGCCATGTACTTTATTACCCCAAACAAAATGGAGATGGAGTAATAATATTGAAGTACTAAATTTAAAAAGTCAGACTTGACCTGCTTGGGGTCCCTTTCACCTTGCCGCTTACGGCTTAGCTCACCTGAGTGAGCGCACACACAAGCACACAGAAGTCACGTGACTGTAGCATTCCTCATCTGAAACGGAACTTCCCTTTGGAATGAACGGCAGAACTGCAGCACTGACGGCCTTAGGAGAGAAAAGTGACGTGAAGGTTCTAGACACTTCAGTGTTTTCCAGGGAAGCTGCATGTCCTGATGCTGGTGAAGGTTTTGATGTAGCAGAATAACGAGCAGGGCAGCCATCTCTGGCCCCTGCCTGCCCCGGGCCTGCCCTTGGAGGGCAGCCAGGCTTGGAGTGAGGCTCAGGCTTACTGTGAAAGTGTCTCTGACCTAAGACTTGCTAAACAAACAACAGTGAAACAGCTGTGAAGGCCATACAAAACTCTGCAGGTTCTGCTTCTGCCTTGGTCCCTTATTGTATAGTTTATCACTGGGCTGTAAAGATCCAGTAAAAAGTAGGAAAGACGACGTGCTTTGCCGTATGGAGATGACTGTATGTTATATGATAAATATCTGTCTTGACTAAGTGGTGCCCATTTGTGAAAGTCAAGATCAAGTTGCAAACAGAATTTTTCAATCAGTTTTCTGGGATAAAAACGCTATCTGCTAGCCTAACTCAATATTTGAAAGCTAAAGTTCACCTTCAAGTTTAGAAAAAAAATAAAGTTTGCCTTAAGGAATACTCTGAAAGACCCAGGGAGAATGATAAAGAAAATAAAGACGTGCACACATGCACCCTCAGTTCAGAAATTTGCCTTCCGTGGGGCCAGGTTCACAGGCAATTCCCAGGATATACCACAAGGGGGAGCCCAAAGCAACCAGAAACTGCTGGAGCATCACCTCTTTGTGCGTGAACAATTTCAACTGGCAGGGAAATGAAAAGGAATTTGGAGGACAGGAGACAGCTGTGGTGGTAATTAAGTCATCTAAGTCTAGGTGATGTTAATAAAGAATTTTAGTCTTAAGTTAGGAGGAAGAAAAAAGTAGATTTATACTCAATTACATACTGCTAAAATAGAATGTCTGCAAATGCTTGTGGATAGGGTTTTTCAGGCAGTATGTATTTTATTTATAAGAACCTCTGAGATAGGTTCTGTTATCCCCAACAAGGGAAATGGTTGGACTTAGGGAGGTTACATGTCTTATTTAAGGTCTCATGGTTAGTGTGTTAAAAATTATGTTCTGAAGCCTGGTTTTTGGTTATTTAATCTCATTATTTTAGTGAATCATAAATATGTACTATTAATAAACATAACAAAATTTAGTTATTTAAAACTAGTTCAACCTGATTATGCATGTTTTATAACACACATACTATATTGGCAAAAACAGATGAGGATCATATATAAAATAAGCGTATATATACTGGGGATGCTTTTTTAACAGACAAAGGAGCAGCTCAAAATGTTTGAAAATACAAGGAGATCCAAGATGGTGGCAGAGTAGTAGAAGCTACACTAACCTCCCCCCAGGACCAAACTGGAATTGCAATTAAATTATAGAACAATCATCCTGAATAACCAACTAAAGATTAGCTGGAGAGAAGCCTTATAACCAAGGACAGAAGAAACCACGCCACCACATCAGGGCTGTAATTAGGTCAGAATCTCACACACACACACACACACACACACACACGCGCGCGTGGGCGCGTTTGAAGATATGTAAAGATGGACTGGCAGTTGGATGGTGATGGAGAGGAAAGCGGGTAAAAGGGAGTCACTGGGGTCCAGACGAGAGAGGCTGAGGGCCTGGAGTGAGCTGTCAGCAATGAGGATGGGAAGGGACTGGAGAAGTCTGGGGGACTAGAGCAAAGGGATTCCTTTCGAGCAGGGGCCCCCAATCCCCGGGGGCCATGGACTGGTACCCATCCATGGTCTGTCGGGAACCAGGCCTTAGTGTGCCGAGCCCTGCACTTGGTCCTTGGGTAGAAGGTGAATGAGATTACACTAATCTATATAAGTGACAAAATGGTATAGAACTAAACACACCTCGTACCAATAACAATTTCCTGGTTTTGACTGTGCCACAGATATAACCATTGGAACAAACTAGGCAGAGGATGTATGTGAGTGACATTTCTGTGCTATTTCTGCAACTTCTTGTGAATCTATAATTATTTCAAAATACAAAGTTAGTAAAAAGGGAATAAGAAACAGCCCCTGATTTTAGAGCAATCACCTAGTAGTGCAGGAAGTTTCAAAAAACAATAGCAACGATGACAACTGTTATGCCACAGGAAGGGCGCCTGGTCCAGGCATCCGATCTGCCTCCGTGGCAGCTGGGGTGACTCCGTAACACGGGGCGGGGGAGTGGATGGATGGGTGCCTTCTGGGGGCTCAGGACATGAGAGCATTGTCCCCCCCTTTTTAACCTTTCCTAGCTTCTCTCATCTCAGGCGTGCAGTAACATGCGATACAAGTATTGTCCTCAGTTCACGGAAGAGGGGCTACATCAGCGCGCTCAGCAGCCTCCACACTCGCACAGTGGCAGCTTGGAAACCGCAGGGCAGGTTTTCCTGGTCCCGAAGTGACCATGCCGGACTTACTGAGGTGGTTACTTACGATCCCGTTCAGTGTCCACCTGGTTCTGCCCTGTTGTTTTCTCTGCTGGGTCTGAGCTGAGTGGAGATAGCTTAAGGCTGGGGGAGGGGAGGAGCCCTGATTGAAAGCCCACTCACCACTTAGAGAGAGGCCCTAATTAGCATGAGTACTGTCCCCCCTAAAACAATAACAGCAGCCCCACTTATGAAAAACTCAGAAAAACAGATTCAAATCCTGATCCAAAATACTTAAAATCTTCTGAATTTTCAGGGAGAAGGAGCAGTGGTGCTCGGCCTGGGCGTGCTGGGCTGGGAAGGGGCGCTGCGCATCCTGACCTCGGGGGCGATGTAATCGGGGGTCCCGCAGAAAGTGTTTGTCTTGGCATCTCCTAACATGTTCTCCTTGCACATTCCAAAGTCTGCGATCTTGATATGTCCGTCTTTGTCTAACAGGATATTATCTAGCTTCAGGTCCCTGAAAAACAAAAGCGAAGCAAAACCTCACTTCAATAATTCCAGTTTTGCTGACAGAGAATTGTCATCCGAGGGGTGGTCTCATCACTCTACATAGGGCGGCCTTCACCTGGCTGCACGCGGGGAACCGGGGAGCTGTCCCTGAGTGAGCTGTCAGCCGCCTCCCTGAGCCCCGCAGCCCAGTACTAACCATCCCAATGGACAGTTTCCCACCCGGTTATGAGTTGCTGGCCTCGGCAATCGGTGTGGGACATCATGTCACCTTGCTGGTGACTCCGGGTCAGGACTGTGAGCGTCTGTCCCAGCAGAGCACGTGGTCCCTCCCCTCCCCTGTGTCCCCTCAGTTGTCTGGCATCCTCCCTGTATGTCAGGCTCTCGATGGTCCCTTCTCTCTGCACTGTCCTGGCCTCCAGCGGGTTGGCCAGCTCCCCTGTAGCTCCTTTGTTTTTTTAAGTGCACGTTTCCTCCCCTTCTGCAGTAAGTCAGAAACCAGACAACTAATCTCTTGAAGATTCGTGTGTTAAATAAGTGTTGGGAACCATGTTTTGAGAAAAGAAGTGAGGAGACTGAGGTATAGGAGCTTTCATCTGAGCAGGATGGGAGATGATGGCGTGCAGTGGAGAGGTTTGGGACAGACGCCCACTCACAGAAGGGGCCACACGAGGTGTTCTGTGCACGCTGCAGGGTGTGGGCGCACAGGTTTCCATCGGTGGTTTGGGAGTTCGAGGGAGAGCCCCCTCCATGCCCCACCCCAAAGGAGAACATTCAATCAACCTTTCTAGGCGGCCCAAAGGAAATGCAGGCAAAGACAAGAGATGTGAGAGACATAATGGAGAAGCAACCACACACCGAAGAGGAAGCAGAGTGTTGGGAATGAAAGCAGAGAGAAGGGAGTGAGAAAGACGGAAGGGAAAGGATGAGTCAGAGTAAGGACTGGAGTGCAGAACAGAGTAAGATCAGAACCTTACTGCTTTTCAGACTGGGATTTCTTACTTGTTTGTGATTAAATCATCACGTGTGCTATCACTACGGGCAGGAAGCCTAGGTGAGAAACAGAGACACTCTTGCCTTTCCTCAGCACTGAGGTGCAAGGGTTACGTTAACCGGACCGGGAGACCCGTGTCGGAGGGAACTGTACCTGTAGACAATGCCTTTGGAATGAAGGAACTGCAGACCCAGAATGATTTCAGCGGCGTAAAACCTGAGGGAGGGAAAGTCAGGGTTCACCATGAGTGCATGACAGAGCAAAATTAAACCCCCCTTTTGTCTAGTGAGTGCTCCGTGCAGCCCAGTGCCAAATGTACGCACTCAACTTTGTACACAGTCCGTCTGTGCACATGCGCAGTTTTCTTACAGCCTAACAGAAGGAGGATGAGAACGAAGCAGAGCTGGTACCCAGAGCTAGTCCTGCCTGCGGCTAGTGCTCATTTTTATATTTTAAACTACAATGCTCAAACTGTCACTTTTTTCCTAATAAAACATATGCATTACATTAAATGTAATAGTGTAGTATCGTAGTGTAGTATAATATACATAATGTAATAGTATAGTAGTAAATAGTTCCCCTTTTATTTTAAACTCTGCTTTGCAGCCCTTAGACCTGTGCTCAGGGCCATTCCAAATAGAATTGACTTGTTCATGTGCAAGGAACGCAGCCTGAAAGGGGGCGGGGGAAGGATGTGAGAAGATGGGAGGTGCTACAGGGCTCTCCCTCTTCTGGGACAGATGGAAGGAAACGAATGTGCACTAGCCCTGGGGGGTTAAAGCTAGGGATGAGGCAGAAGTCCCTGAAGCGAGGCTCGCTGGGTCTCCTGGGAGGCCCTGAGGATAGGCTGGCCGCCCTCTGTCTGACGGCCTGCAGGCCTTGCAGAGCTGGAAAGGGGGTTGGACGGAGTGGAACCTTTCTAGCAGAAAAATGCCCGATGCTTTCTTGGCTGTGGCTACCCCTTAGGATTATGTCTGGGCAGTTTGCTTGATGGCGCCTGGAGGCCATGGGATCAGCAGCACGTGACCCACTGGATCTCACAGAACAGCCCCTGCCGCAGGGTTTCTGTAGGAGCTGGGGAACAAGCTGTCTTTTCAGCCCAGCTCAAACTCAACCACTCCAAGCGGTCCCTGAGGGCGAGTGAAAGGTTGTTGAAGAAACAAAGCCTGTGTGTGCCCAGCATGTTTAAAGGGGCCTGGTGGCACCAGTTTTTTGGATGTTGCTGACTGTCAGGTGGTTTTACCACTCGGGAAAGAGGGGCCATGAGGGCCGGGGGTGGGGCAAGAGTGGCATCACGTCCTTAGCTGGTTCCACCCGTGATCGCAGCCTGTTCGATTTCACCTGTGTTTAGAGTTGCCCAAGAAGGTGAAGATTTATTCTCAGACTAAGCACCCCTCCTGGTTTCCTAATTCTCACGCCCTGGAGCCATAGGCTTTATGGCTTCATAGCAACCTTCCCGCTAAAGGCCACGGCTGAAGCTCCATCCTGTGACCACCTCTAAGATCTGCGCTCCACTTACCTGGTCGCTTTTGAAAGGGTAAACGTTTTCTTCCATGCTCAGGGTGTCTAGAGGCCTGAGGCATGGGGCACCTCTTTGAGAAACTAAAGAGTTGATTTCAAAACACAGAGAAATTAAATGAAACTGACAGGAATGTAAGATTCACAAACTGGGAACACAGTTGCCGTGTGATCGTTCTCAGGGTTCCCTTGCCCTGGGAGTGAGGCGTGCTCGGTGCGGAAGAAGAACAGCGAGGGAAGGCGTATTCTGTGGGCACGGTGGGGACGTGGTAACTGCTGAGCGCGGTGGAAACCCCCAAACCCTTCAAAGGGCTCTTACGTTGCTCTGGAAAGGTCAAACTTGTGGCAGCTTTGGATGTGGTACATTAAGTCTCCTCCATTGAGATATTCCATCACAAAAAAGAGGTTTTCCTGGGGAAAACAAAAAAGAGTCCCAAACTTTAGCTTCCTTAAAAAAAAAAAAAGAACACAAGCATTACTTTTTAAATGGAGTTAGATGGTTTCACAGGATTCAGTTCTGTCTTGACATCACTTACAACAAAATCGTTAAAGGCATTTCGCTGGTCTGCAGTATTTCTGACCCCCCAGAAGCCTGGGAGCCTGTAGAATACTCGCTAGCAGGCCCGGGGGCCAGGATTCAGCAGACAGGGCACTGTACGAGGGGGGTCCAACTGGACTTGCCGCCCAACTGGGATGCTGTTGGGCACTTCGTGGGTGCTGGTTGTACACCTCTGAAACTGACAGCGTGTGGGACGGTAGAATAAACACGAACAGAGGCTCGACTCCAGGGGCGGGGTGGCAGCATGCGTTCATTCAGCACTCAGTAAGAACCTAGTTTGCAGGCACAGCCTTGTGGGAGAAATGAGCGTGGAGACGCTCACTGCCGCCTCATCCTCCAAAGATGAGGAGACACAGTCCTGCGTTCGGGGAGCTTGCGGTCTAGTGTAGCCTTACTTTTCTCCAGTGCAGGTTCTGCCTGTGGCAAGCCACCGCGTAAACGCGTGCTGCCCCTAGCGGAGGGCTCCACGCATGCTGTCAGGGCTGGCGCCGTGCCCGGCAGCCCTCGAAGGCAAGGCTGAGGTCTGCAGGGCGTGGTCAGAGTTTCAGCGGTGTCTGCGATTCCAGTAAGGCTGAGCTCCCCTGCTACGTGTGACACTATGTCCTCAATAAGAATATTCGTAGCGCTTTGAGTGCCCTGATTTTTCAGGGTCCCCACCAACCACAGAATTAGTAATCCATAAAGTGTGGCATGTCTGTGCATAAATTTGCACCTGAAAACCTCACCTGGGTGATTTTTTAACAGAATTAACCTTTCAGTCTGGATGTGAAACTGGCTGTGGCCTTGGGGCACGCCAGCTGCTGGCAGACACGGCATTCTGGTCTGACACACATGGCCTGTTACACATTCCACAGACCCCAGGAAACCCAGCACTGTGCTGTTCTCTCAGTGATTCAGGTGAAGGGAAGCGTCACTCTGCTTTGTCTAAGGCTGACCTTTGATGGGAGGTCACTGGAGCCCCCTCTTCCTCCTGTGGACAGGCCAAAATTCTCTGCTGACTGAAGTCCAAACATGGATAGCTCAAACGTACTTTGAGAGTGATCCTTTGCTTCATCTGCACAGAGCTGCTTTCTCATTAGTACATCTTCCTCCAAGCTCTTGATGTCGTAAGTACCATACAAACAGCTTCTAACCTTTACCCTTACACCCCAAACCGTGATGGCCTGTGTACACACAGTGCTGGGGTCTCCTAAGTACTCAAGAGAATGAAAAGTATAAAAGCTCAGAGCGAGACCACTTCAAACAGCGCTCCTATGGGAGATTCCCTGTACCTGTTAGGATGTTTACAAATTCCTACAGAGTCTGAGATCCCAGGATTGCTAAGTTGTCAGCTAGGACTTGGAGACAGTGGTGAAGGCAACTCGAGGCCAGCGGCCAGCCTCACTCGTGCACACCCCTGCACAGCGGTCCCATTGGTTCCCTTGTCCAGAGCAGACGGTCACCCATGGTGGGGGCTGGGGGACCGAATTTCTGTAGTGAAAGAGTTTAAGAAATCATGGTGCTCAGTCAGTGTTTACTACCGTGGGCATTCCAAGAAGGCTACGCTGAGGTAGTGATTATTGATGAAAAGGTAATGGAGATTTGTAGCCTGTTGGGTGCTACACTTAATCCTACTAAAAGATATTATGGCTCTATAATAAATCTTTAAAAACAATCTGTTCTAGTTCTTATCTTTATATGATGCTGGGGGCACTGAAAAAAGCCCATTGGTTGTCTTCGGTTGTTTATGATGGCATTTTGCTTCAGTTTAAGCCTTTGGTTTGGGTGAATACCAGCTAACATATGGGCTTTTTAAAGGGGGATAAGGGAAATCCCTGCCTGGAAGTCCAGCTTGAGGGAGCAGGGTGGGGGGACTTGTCAGTCCCCTAGAGGGTGCTGTTTTGAGGACCTTTGTCTTCTTCTAGGGGTTCTGATAGCTATTTGGAAGTCTCAAGGACCCACTTATCCAGGAACTGTTGGGTCCACTTGGGGCCCAATGAGATGGCTCCGTGATGAAATTAGCATAAACGAACGTACATACAAACCACACAGTCCTGGGGGTTGGATTTTGAGAATTGCGTTTTGAAGGGTGAGTAAACCTTTTCAAAGTTGTGTCCCAAATCCCAGTCATGAAAAGTAAATATGATCACAGTAGCCTCAAACTTCCATAAATGGCTGGGAAGGGAGTGCTTAGAGCTGAAGGTGACCTGCCGCTGACCTGGAACCTGCAGGATCACCATCAAAAGGAAAACTCTGCCCACCGAGGAAACTCCAAGTTGGGTGGAGAAGAACTCCACTCAGGGTAATTGTGAAGGCCATGGTCTTTGCCCCTACTCGGACCCAAATTCAGAGCTCCCCTACATGTGGCCTTGGAGAAGGTCCTTAGCCTTTCCTGAGCCTCAGATTCTTCACTTGGGAAATGGAGGAATAATATCCCCCTCCTGGGTTGTCGCTGAGTATTACAGGAGATGGTGTGTGTGCAGCGCTGGCTCAGGGTTGGCACTTGGCATGCACGTGATTATCTGGTAGCTGTTGTAACTGTAGGAAACAATTTAAAAACCAGTCAAAAATAAAATAAAAATAAAAACATACAGCAGCTCCTTCCAAAAGGAAGGAACTGCACAGTCCAGGGACTTGGGTCTCCTCGTCTCTTCTTTCTGTTCTGATCCTGCGCAGAGAGAAAGAGCAAGCAGGCAAGCGAGGGGGAGCATGATCTCCTGAGCTTGTGGCTGTCTCACTGGTGCAGCTGGCTCTTCTTTAGACCTAGCGATCCTTTAACTGATGCAAGTGATTTTTTGAGGGAGTGAGAATTGACAATATGGTGTTGGGGGAGGGATGCCCTAGGTGTTGAATTTGTGGAGGGCGCTGGCACAGCATTTGTGTTGTGGAGATTCTCATCTGTTGAGTCACTAACTAGCGGGTGGTCAGGCCATCACACCACCCCTGGACCTCAGTCTCAACCTCGGCACAATGACAGGTATCAGCAAGGTCCTCAGCTACATTCCTCTTTACTAACCTAAAGACTCCCTGATATTCAACATTTGTTTTTCCTATGTTTTCCCCTTTTTCTTGGGGGAAGGGATGAAATTAAACTATGATTATTGAGCACATTATAAGATTATGTAGTGCTTCCCAAATGATAAAATAAATATTGGTAAGAAGATGTTATGCTTAAAAAATTCTTAAGAGAAAGCTTTGTTGAGAAACAATACCTATTTGAAGTAAAATGAAAGAAATAGTGATGAGTCTTCCCTTTGAACTTTCCTTACAGGAAGCAAGCATTACGGCTGGGCTCATGGCCCACCAGAACACCCAGGGGTCAGAGGGCCTCCTCCCAGTTAGTAGTCCCCTGGTTATGTCAATAGAGCTTGGCTATTGGTTGGGGACAGATTACTCTGTGTCCCAAGGGTCCTGACTGCTTTAACATTTGAGTTAAACCCCCATGGGCCAAGAGCTGAAAAGCAGAATGAGTTAGAACAAACTGTGGCTAAGCACTCTTTTGAGTAGACAACAGGAGAAGCGGAGAATGCCTTTTGATTGGTCTGTATTTTGTTTCTGAATCTTGCTTTTGAATCTTGCATCTTATTCTTTTAGAGAGAACTGCCAGCAGGCCTGCTGAGGAAGAGTATCATCTCTGATTTTGGAACAGAATTGAAACACAGGAGGAGAGCTCGACCTTTAGGATCCTGGCTCCAGTCCAAGAATTCGGTGGGTTTTTTCGCTTTGCCTACCTAGTAGCTCCTTGGAAAAGGAAATTTTAAAATAGGAGGGTTGCCTTACTTATCCAGTTTCCTGCAGGAGGAAACATACTAGGGTTGTCGCAACCTCTGCTGTCAACTCAAACGGACTGTCTGTAAAGAGATCGTTTCTATAAAGCTTCATGATCACACCATTCATGGTCTTCAGAGTGAGTACTATGAGTGCTCTTCTTCATCCACTGATCTTATTAATGAAACAGCCAAACACTGAGCATATTTCTGTCCTGTCAGTGAAGTGAGTTTTAGTTGGGGTTTGATAGTTCAGTTGCATCAAGAAGTGATTCATTCACTAGCGTTGAAGAACCTGTGGCTGACAAGAACGTGTTTGGTACATCACTCAATAAGGTTTATCTGTCTATCAGCTTCCCAGGCCACAAACACACCTATGGCATGCATACTGTTTTGTTTGGAGACTATAAAAGCAAGAGTAACAGCTTTGCTGACAACTGAAGGCAATAATCAATATGATGTTCTGTAGATAAATGGATGTTTAAAGCTCTGTGGCAATATTTTTGGGAGCTTTTAAAAATGGTATGTATTATAGTCTTGCAAAATCATTTATATATACATGTATATACATGCATATATATATATATCTGTGTGTATATATATGTGTATGTGTATCTATATCTATATATATATAGAGAGAGAGAGAGTGAGAGAGAGAAACTTTCAAGAATTCAAAATAGCCTAGTGTTCTTGCAAAGGATTCTGTGTACAAAGTACTGAATTTTCCAGTTTCCACAAATATCTTCCATTGCTTGGAGTTCTTCCATTGAAAAAACTGCATAACTGGCTCTTCTTTGTTCTTAGAAAAATATGAGATCACTTTAAGGAGACTCTAAATTCCTTTGTATTCATTTTCTTTGGGAAATATTTATGTGAAATTTTACTGTAAAAGTGATTTATGCTGGTAAAATGAAGAAATGAAGGTAATCACAATATATAGTGATATATATAAGAATAGGATATTTTAGTAGTTTGCTAATCTAAAACTGAAAAAAATCATTTTTCAGATAAGATATGTACTAATTTCAGTGGTTTTCAAGGTCAAATAATTCCGGTCTGAATTGAGCTAAGACATTGCCTTGGATTCTCTGCCTTCGTGACTCTCAGTCTATTTACTTACACAGTTGCTGCACTAAGTCTGAACTAGTGTCGGAAGTAGAGGTGGGGTCCCCTTCATCAAGGATTACTTCTTTACTTCTATTTACTGTTCCCCCCCAAACAAGGTTTTAGTTGAGAATTACAAGGTATAAGAGTTGCCTTTTTGACATCCTCAGCACTATGGTCGTGAGGACATGGAAGGGCTTCCTGTCTTGGCATAGGCAGAGAGCTGGAGTCTGGGCTGCCCGCGCTATGCGCGTGGAAGAGGCGCCGGGTGCGGGGCGAGCTTGCATCTGGCCAGCGTGCCTGGTGGACACGCCGGATGCTGGGCTCAGCCAAGGTCTCACTGGTGCACTTAGACACCTGTGTCGGTTTGGTTACACCAGCACTCAGTTTCTTAGGTATATTTGTCATTTAGAAGGTTGGAGCTGTTCTGAATCTGGAGTACTTTATTTCTTTCTTCTTTGTTGAACTATAAATTAAAACATCCTAGAAAACAGGTTTATGACTTTTTTCATGAGGAATATACCATTAGATAAAGTTAACAGATAATCATATATGTACTTTTTATATCTAAATCTAGTGTGTGTGTGTGAGAGAGAGAAAGAAAAAGAGAGAGAGAGAGAGAGAGAGAGAGAGAGAGATGGCTCTCCCTAGACCAGCAAACTCATTCATTAGGGCCTGTTTACATTTCTACTATAAACTCTAGTTAGTAAAATTCACTGCTTTCAATCAATTCATTAGTACATATCAGAAATAATGTGCCTGAGTTTCTGGAGGTTCGCACTTTGCAACAGGAGCACCGGCTCAGTTGGTCTTTACCGACTGAATTGTCCCACAGGGTCTTCCTGCATTAACAAAGAGATCATTTCCCTTCATCACAGAAATGCAAACAGGACTCCACTCCATGAATTTCAAAGCTGTTTTCCCTGATATGATTACGTCTGTAATGAGAGGCAATATAGCAGTGAGGCCTATGGACTTTGCCACCAAGCTGCCTGAGTTTGAATCCTGGATCCCCTCCTTCATAGCCTTTGGTTTTTGATGTGTTGCTTACGCCCTTAAAGGGGCCGCCTCATCCTCCTGATCTATGGAATGAGAATAAAATAGTGTCTACTTCATAAGGTTGCTGTGAAGATTAAATGCGCTAAAGTGTGTAATGTGCCTAGAGCATGGGTCAGCACATAGCACATGCTCTATAAATGTCAGCTGTTGTCACTTTGTGACTGTAGTTACTACACGTGGTGTACATGCTATACACGCTGAGAAATATGTACTCATACGCCCAGAGGAGTCTCAGCAACGGGTTAAGTTTTAACAAAAAAGACAAGTTTTAAGGAATATGATTTTGAGGTTGAAAATGACCTACTCTACTGAAGATTTTAAACTTACTAAATTATCACTGCTACAGAGAAAAAAGATGCAAAAAAGGAGGAAAGGAAATACTAAAATATCCAACTTCTGGGTATCTTTGAATGCTGTAATTAGGAAACTTTTTAAAATAATACTATTGTGTATTTTCCAATTTTTAAAGGAGGTTTTGATATGATTACTTTTATAATGTGGGAAAATAAGGAATTTTACTTAAAAATTTCAAGTGATTTTTCTACTAGCTTATGTTTATGTGGTATATATGCTCAATGTTTGCCAAGGGAACAGGTTGCTCCTGTTCAGATTTAGGTACTGAAGAGCACATTCCCCAAAGTACAAGGAAGAGCTCGGGCCTTGCACGCTGTCAGTCTAGTGACTTCAGAAAGGTCTGGAATAAGTCTGATTCACTGATAGATTCAAATGCGCATTGCTGTTTAGTGCTGGCATGGAGCTCTGCAGTGAGTGTTTGATATCAGGTCAGGTGCTATCTTTTTCAGCTCTCCCAAATTGAAATTGGCAGGCTTAATCATGCCGAAAGTAGAACCAGGCACAGGGTAGAAGAGTCATCTGGTTATGAACTTTTAAAATCACTTTTAATCAAAGTAATGCAACTGGAATAATTACCTCAAAAAAAGAATCAAAATAACAGGAAGATCTGAAAAAGGAAGTGTCATTAAAATAAAAATCTATGTTTACAATATGAAAGAACGATGATTAAATGCAAGATTAAAGTGATCCATTTAACAGAACTGGCTGTATAGTTCTCACGAGGCTGTGTCTGCATAGACAAATATCATTTAGAGAAGTTAAAAGTCTTAGGGCTGACAAAATATATCAATATTTAAAACATAAGTTAGTTCTTTAAAAGAACATTTTGTGAATGAATGTTCTAGAATTAGTAAAGGGGAAAATGTAAAGGTGGACTGAAATCATTAATATTTTTTAGAAGTTGCATGATTTAACTTCTACACTACTTTCCCCTTAGAATGATTATATTTCTTTTTAATAAGAGAATGAAAAGAAAGAGCTTGGAAAATTATGTAGCAACAATGTCTATTCAGTATAGCTAAAGACTGCCAAGTGTGCGTGGGTTATTAGATAAATGAGAACTTTATAGCATTAAAGAAATTAGCTAATGATTTTATCAAAACAATAACAATTTTTTCTTTTAGGTTCTTGCTCTGCTAGGCCACTAACAATTAATTTCGAAAACACACAGAGAGCTTGGCAAATTTGATGCAAATGAGGTCAGGAATCCGTGCTCCGCCTCCAGGAAAAGTAAGGTGGGAAAGGAGGACAGATAATTATAGTCACGTTTTGCTACTGTTTTTCCTTCTAAGACTAGTAAATTAATGTGGTAAATTTTATTCAAGAGAAGATTTGCAATGCCTGAAGAAGAAATAAAATTAGAATCAAAGTATTTATTACATATTATAAAATACCTAAATATACCAGTGCCCCTTCAAGAGTATCACATATTAAGCATGTGTAAAAAATGCTGTAGCATCCAAGATTATAGTATAATAATATGAAAATTGGAGGGTAGAATTCATCTCTACTTTGGGACAAATTCTACTATACCCAATGGAAAGTGTGCCCTGAAGAACAAAGGGGAGCTGGTCCATATCTAAAAATTTCAAAATTAAATGAAAAAACCCACACCCAGTATTTAGCACAGGGTCTACATATAGTAAGAACACCTTAGTCCATACTGACTTTTGTTACATGCATTGTTACTCTGTCGCACAGGGAAGGGAAGCATTTAGTTGTATTATAGTCAGACCTCAAGGATCGCCCCAACATGTACAAGGTCTGGAGCAAGAATACAAATGGATGCCCCGCACCAGATGTCTAAAATTTTAAGTGTTATAAATCAAGCTCATCAACTGTAAATTTAAGTATGTTCTATATTCTCATATTTTTCTCTATATGTGTATGTATAGGTGTTATGTGTGTGTTTTGTGTATATATTGAGGAATATACCTTAATAATAATCAAGGAGGCCAGTGATAAATTTAGAATTCCTCCAAGTCTTGCACCAGTTAAGTGGCTACGCTGGGAAAGTCCTGTCCCCCGCCCCCCCACCCTGCACACACACAATAGGACCTAGGAAGATGTCTGCACATGCTCTGAGCTATTTGGGTATGGGGCTCTGCAGTCCCGGAGCATGGCTTAGGGACGGGCATAGTGGCTGAGGTGGGCGGGACTCCTGGTTCCATGTGGCTGGAGGAAGGCCACAGGGAGGGTTCTAAAGTACGGGGCTGGGCAGACCCCTTTTGCTTGGGTCTAAGATTTAGGACATGCAATAGATAATTTTCCAGTTAAATGAGTTGTGAGTTGGAATCTGTGTTTAGGCTCCTTGAAACCTGAGCTTTCCTAATAGTTTTGGATGGACAGTACCATCTAGAGAAGAGCACTGTACTGTGGTTGGCTAGGCTGATCTTCTTTGGATCTCAGTTTCCTGAGGGTCACAATGAGGGGGTCAGACTCCTTCTTAGGTTTTAAAAAATTGTACATCTATTGCATCTGTCATAAGAAACACAAATGATTGAGCAACCAAGATGTCCCCCGGTAGGTGAGTGGATAAACAAACTGTGGTATATCCAGACAATGGAATATTATTTGGCAATAAAAAGAAAAGAGCTCTGAAGCCGTCATAAGACAAGGAGGAAACTTACATGCTTATTACTAAGTGACAGAAGCCAATCTGCAAAGCCTACAAATTGTGAGTTCAACTATGTGACATTCTGTGAAAGGCAAAATTATGGAGAAGGAAGAGGATCCGTGGTTGCCAGGGGTTTGAGGGAGGGAAGGATGAAGAGGCAGAGCGCAGAGCACTTTTAGGGCAATGAGAAACTATTGCGTGTGACGCTGTAATGGTGGCTACATGTAATACTCTGTTAGAACCTATAGAATATTCACTTTTTATACTATAAATATAACCATTGACTTTAGTGAATAATGGTGTATCAACATCAACTCATCAGTTATAATAAATGTACCACACTAAAGCAAGATGTTAAAAAGGGGGAAACTATGGGGGAGGAAGGATATGTGGGAACTCTGTACTTTCCACTCAATTTTTCTACAGTCTAAATCTGCTCTAAAAAATTGTCTATTAACTAAAAAAAAACTAGTGGCAATAGGCTAGCCAATACATTCAAGGTAATGCTAATGTACTTGACTGGAAGAAAAAAATCTTTGGATTCTTCCTCATATGGAATTTATACAAATATCAATAAAATAATGACTAAAGAGTATGCAGACTAATAAAGTTCTACTAAATTCTTATGTTTATTTAGCCTATAAAGGTAGAAATTTACACAAAGAAGGTAGCATTGCAGGTTCTATTTAAAATCTTTCTTGAAATGATGACTTCTAGAAACACGTTTTTAACTATCTTGGTTGATAGTATCCACTTAAAATATTTGTAACTGTTCTTTTAGAAATAGTTATTTTAAAAAAATAGTTTCATGGAGAATTGCTGCTTATTTTTTTACAGGATTTAAGAGCGCACTCCCATTCTGGATGAATACAAATGATGAAGTGGTTTAGAAGCCACACAGTAGGTTTTATTTCTTTGTCTTGAAGGCTGGTTTCACCTTGCCAGTTTCCATGTCTGGGAAATTCCCAAGACACACTTTGTCTTCAAACTTTGGTCCTTAGGTGGTACCTTCAAATTTCTGCTTCTGTCTCTGACTGAATCTTTTTTGGAGTCCCTGTTGCTGACATTTCAAGCCTCTTCGGTGTCTCCAGGTTCTCAGTCCCATTCCTGCCCCTCTCATTTCCAGCCCGAGGCCGCGTCCTACTTTGTTGGGGTGACTGCGATCTCTGTGAGCAGCCTCAGATTTCCTCTCCGTCTAACTTAGTCTCCTCCTTTCTCTTCTGTGTCAGAAGTGACAACTGTCCTTACCAGGGTTTGCTGTAGTCTTTGTGCTAACCCCTTCCTCTTCCAGAATCTTCCTCCCTGTTGTCTGGTTTCTTCCTCTGTCTCAAACATTCTCCATTACTTTTAACCCGTAGACCCTGTTATCATAGCATGCTTCCATCTTCTGAAACGCACTTTCTGAAAGATGTCTGCATAGCACCAAGTCTGCCCGCCTGCCACTCCTTATGCCTCTGTCACCTGACATATGCCCTTGACCTCCTACTAAGATACTTCTGTTCCTCTTAAACGTGAACAATTGGCTTCCTCACTGCTCTGAACAATCAGTTCCCTCTTTTTTTGAAGTTCTTTCCTCTCCACTGACCCTATTCTGATGGTCCTCCCCTTATCTACCCGGGGGATCTTTCTGTTGCTCCCCTACCCTCTTCTTCCTCCTGCTTCTGAAGAGGAGGCTTCTCTTGGGTTCAGTGCTTGAGCCTCTTTATTCCAACTCTCCTCTGTTCCCAGAGTCCCACATTTGTCCCTTCCTCAGGGTGTGTGTGCCATGGCCCCTCAGACGCCGTGTGGTCGTGGTTTAATATGGAACTGCTTCTTTGAGGGTCCTATTTTAGGAGAAATTACTGCTGGGAGCAATAAGTATTAAGCAGCCATGTGCTGCTTGTCTTATGTTTTGTCTCAGACTGCTGGCTGAGAAGAGGACATTGGCGGACAGAAGTTTCATTGTGGAGAGACGAGGAGATAAGAATGATGTGGGGGTCAAGGCAGAGAGTTCAGAAGCTGCCGCGGGCACAGAGCCTGTGAACTGGGGGTGAAGGGGAATCAATGGGCTGAAGGACAGGGAGAGGTGAAACAGGTATGCCAAGGGTGGGCATCCTCTCCTCGGCCGTTCTGGCACCTGAGGATTCTGGCAGACATGTTACAGTCAGCCGATACAATTCACTACAGGATGATTTCTTTTTCTTGTATTCCACCCTCTCCCTCAAACCTTATCTAGCATTCTGTGAGGAAATGAATAAAAGGAAAAGAACAAAACATGCTTCTTGGTATCAAGGGAAAGTATTATTTACATGGAGAAACCAAGTAGGTGCCTTTGAAAGTAGTCACAGAAAAGGCCAAGCAGTACTGGAACAAAACCAGCTTTCTGGAACTTGTAAGCTGAGAAGCCCAAGGCAGGGAGAGATAATGGTCATTAAATAGGATTTAGTGAATCCGAACAGTTACAGAGGAGGTAGGCTCTGAACACGCTTTCAAAGGAGCGAGAGGATTCACAGGTGACAGCAGGCACTTTCCTACAATAACACTCTTGAAGTAGATGTAAAACGCTCTTGTCATGAGGGGAGCTGGCGACAGTACTTTGGGGACTTACAGAGAACAGCTGACAGAGAAATGAACTCACAGTGTGGTTCTGTGAGCCCTGAGGAAGCATTAGAAAAGTCACATAAAGGTGAGAAAATATCCGAGAGCTCACGAAGCAGGGGTGCAGAAAGGGTGCAGCATTTCAGACTCACTAGGTAGTGCTTACAGTCAAAGGTACCCGAGTATTTGCTCATTAATTGCCGATTATCTCCAGTATGTTGGGGAGGGGGGGTGCAACGTGAATTTACCATAAGTCTGCCAATTTTTGTGCGTTTACTGTAAGTCGCACATCTGTCAGATCACAGTTGAATCGCACAGAGAGAGCATCCGAAACACACGGAAGAGATGAAACAAGCCGTTTCCAGGCCTTCTCACAACAGGAAACTGCAGGAGTGCTTTACAGAAGGCCGGCCTGCCAGTCGCTACACATGGGGGTGGCACGGACCTTAATTCTTGTCTTAGTTCGTGGATAAGTGTTTTGGAGGATGTGGTTTGTGCGGGTTTTTCTTTCTTTCTTTTCTTTTCTTTTTTTGCTAAAATTGTGATAATTGCCAGTGCTCCTAACTCAGCTGGAGGGTTTATGGATTAAAAAGTGTTGTTGAGAGCTTCAGATGAGGCAGTGTCTGAATAAAATGCTTGAAAGTAAAAACCTTCTGGCAATCTTAGATGGCTTTTTGCTTCAAGTCATGGAAATATCAGAATGGCATACTTTTAAAGACTGCTATGTTGAGGAGTTTTTCTTTCATTTCAAATAATAATAAAAATCTTGCAGTTAGTATGGCACTTTCTTTACAAAGGATTCAAAGTTCTCTGCAAGTGCTGTTTTTTTTTTTTAATGTTATCTTTTTGGAGGCCTAAAGAGGACAAGGTTACAAAGAAATGTTAGGTGACTTGTTGAAAGTCACACAAAGTGTCAGGCATAAATTCATAACCCGAAACCATGAAACAGAGGGAGCCCATGGGGAGGTCGGCCCAGAGTCAAGCTCTCTGTGTTCTATAAATGGAAAGTGAAACTCAGTCTTCTTTGTCGTATCAGAGAAATTTCAAAGTAATACTAAGAAGGCTCAACTGCTTCACAATGGGAGTGTGGAAGTCAAGGGCAGTGGTGTGGATTAACACTGAATTCCTGACTCCTGGTACAGCCCTGGGCGGTCTGCTGACGGAGACCCACAAGACCACAGTGCCTTGTGCGCGGCCCCAGGAGGGACTTGGAGGTGTTTGTGTCCCCTAAAACTTCTTTCAGGTGTGACGCTGGAACACTTATTAACTTACTTGTAGACAGACTGTAGTACAGGTAGACCTTTCAGAATTCAAAGGAGATACAAAGGCAGGCTGTAGTTCACTTTTAATTTCTAAGGAAACTATTTCGAAACAAAATGAGACAACACAAAACAGCGTTCTCTCAGTGTTAGAGGCTTCTCGCCTTTCCAAACTAATTTTGGAACCAAACCCCCTTATTTTTCCATAGTGTTATCAGAGATAAATCAGAGAAAGTTTAATTAATTGATACTTGATTTAATTATTCTAATACTTTAATACTTGAATTAATTATTTTAAAACCTGTATTTATTTATTCAGAGGGAGAGAAAGAAAGAGAGGAGAGAAACATTGATTGGTTGCCTCTCACATGTGCCCTGATGGGGTGGGGGTGGGGAACTGAACCCACAGCCCAGGCAGCTGCCCTGACCGGGAATTGAACCAGCGACCTTTTACTTTGCTGGACAACACCCAACCAACTGAGCCACACCAGACAGGGCAAGACACTTCAATCATCGATCTTTCTTTTACTCTAGCATAATTAAAAAGAGGGAAAATTCTTTTCCTCAGTGTTTTGTCTTTCCTGTGGGTCCACATTTAGTTACTACAGTGATGGCATGTCACTAAGATGCTTACCTGCTCTGAATATACAGGAGGCCAACAGCTGGACACAGAGACACATGGTAAAATTGGAACACTGTTCCCAGCTACCAGGTGAATGGTTTTAGGCAAAGTTCATTATTTTTAGCCTCAGTTTTCTCATGGGTAAAATAGGAATAATCATATCACCTTCATTGGTGCTAACAGAATTAAATGAAATAATATATTTAAAGTTCCTAGTAAACTATCTGGGCACAAAGTAGGTCCTCAATAAACATAGGCTTTTAAAGTCATATTTTTCTGATTTTAAAATACATGTTGGAGCAGAGATAGCTGGTTGCTTACCTTTCCTTCTTAGTAAAAAATTTTATTTTGGATACAAAGTGCCCAGCTGAAAGACAAAGTTTTCTAGCTTTCCCTGGAGCTATAGAAGAGTCAGAGATACGTGGGCAGAAGTTTTTTGTGGGCCTTATGGAAAAGTGATTTAATAAAGGAAAGAGAGCTGGCATGGTCTTGTTTTATTCTCTCCCTCTTCCTCCTGCTTCCTGACTAGAATGTGGCTGTGAGGGCTGGTCTCCAGCAGCCATGGTGGACTGAGGAGGCCCCTTGAGGATGGAAGCCCAGTGCTGGAGATGATGGAACAGGGAGCAGACTGGGCCTCGGTCTCTGATGAGTGACACAATGGAACTGTCATATCTGCTCTGAATCACATGTCTCACTCCCTTTATATGAAGAGACAAACACTTCCATCTCACTTAAGTCATTGTTATGTTCTGTCCTCATTACTAGCAGCCAATACAACTTCTAACCGACACACATTATTTCCCATTTAGACAATTCTGGAACTGAGAGATAGCTTCTAATACAGTTTTTAAAATAATTTTATGGAGAAATGCAATAGTGCATCTAATTATTAGTGGTATCTTAAAAATAAGAAGAATATTATTTTTCTAAGTTAGGTAGGACTTTAAAAATTTATTACTAATTAGAATTAGGAAAAGGAAATAGTTTTGCAATTTAATCTCCGTACAGTTTTCTAGACTTGCCTCTTTTGGGGAAACATACAGAACTTAGAAAAAGTAGGTCTCCAAGAAAAATTTGTTAAAATTCATCCAAAAGTGACATTCTAAAATAATTTGTGAAATATATTTTCAAGGTTTTATGATGAATTTGTTTCTAATGATTTTTACTTTACTTGTTAGTACAGTTGAAAATGTATGACAATTATTCTTTTTGTGGATTTTCCCTATTTCTACTTTCTAAAAAATGTAAATAATAGAAAATAGGTACTGAACATGTGGGTTTAAAATCCAGTATGTATGTGAGACTTCACTGGCATACATACTGGACTAGATATTAAGAGGGACTGTGCAAGTCAAGACATATGGGCTTTCATGTGAGACACAGAAAATAAAATGTTAAGAAACAATAAATGTTAGTACAAAATAAAGAAAAGAATAAAAGGCCATTTCCCCTCCCGTTCAGACAGCAACCTCTCATTGCGGCGATCTGTGCTAGGCTCTGATGCCCACAATTCGTGCCGCAGCCTGAAGGAAGCACAATGTTATCTCCACCTGGCACTGAGAGAATTACTTTCAAAGATTCTTTCCTTCAGAGCCTTATCGAGGTTCAGATGCAGCTGACACTGTCTTGCACACCTATGCCCCAAGCACTGTGCCTTCGCACACCGTACGTGGCCTCCCACCCCTCAGCCCTTCTGTGTGGCGACTCCTGCTCTCTACCCAGCGCTGGGGAGGAAGAGCCTGGAGTCCTGCCGACAGATGGTTGAGCCGAGATGGACATTCTTCAGGAGCCCAGCGCACAGCTAGTTTCATTCACTCTTCATAGCTTCCTAGATGACTTTACCGTATTTTCACACCTTAGCAGGTCAAATGCCCCTCATATATGAACATTAAAAGCCTTTAATGACTTAACCCACAGATCCTGACAAATTACAAGGGAATCTTGTCCTCAGAATCTTCTGAATAATCTGGCATTCAACAGGTAGGCTCTTTGGAGGCAGAAAACAGATGAATAATTTTTTCCCAAACCACAGTTCCCTAGAAAAATAAATAGTCATTTGTCTTACCTAATGTTATCATGGGTATGCAAAGCTGACTGTCCCCTCAAAAAGGCCATTTTCAAAATGTTCCCGGAGCAAATCATCATTCATATCAGTTGTTGCTTTATATACTTGCCTGTGGTGTTTAATTGACTATTTTGTTGGGCATGCAAGATCCGAATAATAAATCAGCACCTCTTAAAGGCAACTCAAGGTCCCTCAGAAAGTACGATGCAAGCTTCCCACCCCCATCCTTCTAAAATGACTCAATGCCTTGAAATATAAGTCGCAAGCCAGTCATGTTTGACATCTGTGCGCATTCTCTGCCACTTTTTCTTCTGCACTGACTTCCCTGCTCTAGAAAAGCACTGCAACCGCGTGGAACCCACGAGCACCTCCTGTGGTGGGGAAAGAAGTCAGGGAGCCTGAGCCCTGCGAGATGAGCAGGGAAAGGAGTACTGATAGCTATGTTCTTGTTGGGATCCCGGCATCAGCAAAACCATAGCACTGCGCATGTGCAACAGCCCTGTCGCCAATAAGCTCCCCCTTGCCCATAAAAGGCACATAGCCCCTAGAGCAAGAGGACCAATCAGTAAGACCCACGACTCCA
>PVJI01007735.1:0-75487 GCA_004026765.1 Micronycteris hirsuta | reverse complement strand
TTTGTGATAGTGGAGTTCTGAGTGACAGCTGGCTAGAGGGTTCCTTGACATGCGTGACCAAAAAATGAAAGAAAAGAGGCAAGCCGGTGAGCAGAAGCCTGGTGTAGCCTGTCACAGTGAGAGAATCATGGTCCTGGATGTAAGTTAGTTTACAGATCTGGTGCAGGGGCTGGGGCAGGGGTGGGGATGGGGGAGACAGTGGGGAGGGGGTCAGTACAGGCAGGAGGTGGAGGGGCGGGGTAGGTCTTTGCTGCCACAAGTATATGCACCATATGCACCCAGAATCTTTGAGGACTGTGGACAAAAATCTAAACTGAGACAGACACCAGGGATCAGAGGATCAAGAGCTGTTCACGTTTCTCTGGGCCAGACAGCGATTGTCCCCAGGTGGTGATGAATCTGTGCTGTGTCCATATAGTCGGAAAGGACCCTGGTCACCTTGCCATCCTGCAGAACAGCGTGCTTGCCCATGAGTCAGGCAGACTTGGCCTCAGACAGTGGCAAGCGCTCCAGACACTCTAGGAAGGTTTGTGAGAGCCAGAGGACGCGCATAAACCAGAGGGGTCAGGAGCCTGCCGCCCCACTGAAGGACCGAGAGGGCAGAGGGCCGACGGCCCGGGGCAGGCCTGCACATTCGCTCTGCAGTAAAGATCGTGTCGTGGCTCCTCGCACCCCTTGGCCCTGGGACAGGGGCACGGCGTTTGCAGGCCTCTCTGGGTTTTGTGAGCACATACGTTCTTTGTACTCGGTTTATTCCTCCGACCCGTTCATCAGGGCTGCCAGTTCCAAGCAAGTCCCCCCCCGACACACACAAGATCCAGTTTCAGGCTTCGGTGGAAACTGTGCTGCGACTCCAGCCATAGAGTGGCAGTGAAGACCACTGTGTGGGGTCTCAGGAAGCTCCAGGAGGTTGCAGGTCCGCCCTGGAGGGTGCTGGTGGGAGGCCATGCCTTCTGCAATGAAGAACAACTCAGACTCTTGTCATGCTACTGGGCACCTGATTCCGGGCCACTAAGGGACCCGGCAATGAGGCTGTCTTCTCCTGAGCTGGGCATGACCAGATCCACAGTCATAAATGCCGATGGGCACAGCAGTGATGCATCCTTACTGGATTCGAATCTACTCAGGACACGGTTCGCCTTTCCTGCCCACGGTTACTCTCTGACACAGTGGAGCTGCTGCAGAGAATATCTGACCGCTGTCGTGGTGTCTCACCTAACATCGCCTCAAGGACGACTGCTTTTGCAAAGGCAGTGGGCCGATGGGCACCTGACCACGGGACCTGCTCCTGTTAGTACACGCCTGAGCCCCCGAAGCACCAGCACCCACAGAACAAAGGAGTGGGCGGCGAAGGCACCGGCTGCAGGACAGGGTCCCGCAGGGTGGAGGGGCCGCCCTCCAGGATTCAGTACGCGTGCGTCCACAGTGGCTGACAGACACGTGTCCCCCTCTGGGTAATGTACACAGGTCTGGGAACCCATGGGTAGATGCAGGACTGACTTCTCTCACCATTTCGATCAGTGACTCACTTGAAGAATTGCCACTTCTCTCTCCTGTGACCCAGGCTCCTCTCAATTACAGGTTTTGGTTCTGGGAGCAGAGGGATGCCTTCAGCAGGGCAGCCAGTAAGGGCCCAGTAAATTGGGATCTATGACTGTCACAGGGTCCCTTTGGGACCGCCGTGCTAGTTGACAAGGAGGCAAAGAAAAGAGTTTTGATTATGGGCCCTGATTACCTATCATAAGGAGTTAGAGGAGCATGTCTGGAGCCCACGAGAGTCACTCACTCAAGTGTCACTTCTAGGCCTTCTGGTAACAGTGGCCATGGCCTGATAAGATAAGCAGGGCAGCTAAAGGCTGAGATGCTATGATGACAGAGGTCTGGGTCCCGGCGCCTAACCCAGACCAGCTGAAATGCTGGCAAAGGGGAGGGAAGTTTAGAGCAGGTGAGTCCAGTTATAGGCTCAGGAGCAGCTGCCATCGGACTGTGGCGCAGGCGCATTCGGAGTGTGGTCCCGACCAGTAGCATCGTCATCACCCCGGAACTTGAGAACTGCAGATGCTCAGGCCCTGCCCCAGCTGTACTGAATCAGAAACTCTGGGGCGGGGCCTCCCAGGCTGCGCTGTAAAGAGCCCTGTGGGTGTGTCTGAGCTCCAGCGCCCCTGCTGTGGCTGCTTCTGCTAACCCTGCTTCTGCTAACCCTGCTGCTTGAAGTCCTCCGGCCCCGCCCCCTCGAAGGCAGCCACTCTGCAAAGGGCTGGACTGGATGGGGCGGCTCCTGTGTGCTCTCAGACCCTTTCAGCCGTCCTTCTTCCTCCAGTCACTGATGCAGTGACTATCCCGTGCACATCCGGACAGCTTCCTGCCCATCCTACAAGGCCAATGGTGAGGACCTCGTACTTCCCAGGGCTTCTCTGACACAGGGCATGGGCGGGGGGGTGGGGGGGGACCCATCTGGCTCTCACACAGCAACATTTGCAAGTGCAGGGTAGGCGACACCATGGGGCCACTCTGGAGCTGACGGGTGAATGTTCTCCCTTTGTACCTGGGGCAGACACCGAGATGTGCTTCTTGAGGCTCCTCAAAGGAGCCTGCAGACTGAGCGCAGGCCACCTGTACTGGCTTTCCCTTTACCCCCACCCTCTGCCCCTGCCCCTTGCTCCTGCTCTCTAGGTTACTCCCCAGATAAACTGCTCTACCTGGAAGCCTTAGTCTGGGCTCTGTTTGGGCGGAGCCCAGTCTAAGACCTCTGGCTGCCTGGAGCCCCCTTGGTCTGCTTTTCATTACAAGTTACTCCTGCTTCTCATTCACATCGACTTTCCCAGTGATGTAACCCAAAGGAGCAAGCCTCTCACATCAACCACCTATGGGAATTCTCTATCACCATGACGGTTTTATTTAATCCTTTTGTTAGTGCCACTGTCCAGAACTAGACTATCCTGCATAAAACAGGAAGAACCTGGCATATTTCATTTTTTTTGCTGTTTCCCTGAGCCTGGCCTATAGTAGGCACCGAACAAACGTTTCTCGATTAAATGAATAAATGCTAGAGCTTGAGAACAAGAGAAGATTGTAAATCAAGCCAGAATCTGAGCTAATACACTTATTGAAAGGGAAAAAACGCATGCCTTAAATTTAAATTTATTTAAAAATTACAAAAAATATCTCCACCAAGTTGTCCGTGAAAAAATCTAAAAGCAGCAATAATGATTTTGGTTCATTACCAACAGTCTAGCGCAATTTATAAAATTGAACAAAATTTGGATGTGTGTCTTATGCCTCTGTAGACACGGGATCCCTTCTTTAGGTCCCTGTCTTTAGGAGCTGGTAGTGTTGTTACGGGGACACTTTCCAGAGCCTTCTTCCTCTGGACCCTATGCAGAATGATCCGGTACACGCCGGTGATGGAGCTCCGGGCGTCCCGCCCTTGGTTGTTTCGAATGTGTTCTTCCGTAATACCCAAATGTTGCAGCGCGCGCTTGACCTCATTTTCTTCCTCTCTGAGGGTGCCCGTTTCTGACAAATGTTTGGGATCCAGCTGGAAGGGTTCCAGAGGGGCGGGGTACGGCACCCCTCGCATCCACTCGTGGTTCAGGATGGGGTCGATCCCCAGCCGCTCGCCGGGTACCGGCTGCAGGACGCCCCGGATGAGCCGGAGGCAGGGCTCCGACACGTGCCCGGGCGCGTGGTACGCGCCCTCCAGGATGCTCCTCTTCAGCTTGGCCACGGTCTCCGCCCGGAAGGGCATGGTGCCAGTCACCATGAAGTACAGAAGCACCCCCAAGGCCCAGATGTCCACGTACGCGCCCACGTAGTGCTCGTCTCGGAAGAGCTCCGGCGCCGCGTAGGGCGGAGACCCGCAGAACGTGTTCAGCATTTCGCCTTTTTTACTGACCGTGCTGAACCCGAAGTCGCCCACCTTCACGCAAGCGTGGCTGGCGTAGAACACATTCTCTGCTTTCAGGTCCCTGTGGATAATTTGGTTTTCGTGCTGTGGAAGAAGACAGCGGGAAACGATCATTTCCAAAGTAACATACCAACATAAAAAACGGCATCAGTGGCTCCGACACAGTGAGATGCCGTCAGAGCAGAAATTCAGTGGAGATTAAGCTTGTTCGCAGACCTGGAGAACGGCCCTGCCCGCATAACTGTCAGCCATCCACAGGCTCCAAAGCTGCGGAAGGCTTTATCTTCCCCTGGGGAGAGGGCTGGAGCCTGCCCCGCACGCGTGACTTCGGGAGCTAGTGCCAGAAATAAGACCCAGATCTTGGGTCACTACCTGTTCCTAAACATGAGGACGTGCGGGGTTGGAGACGGGTTTTCCTGGCTGAGCAACCTCTTGACCAGGGTCAAGTCCAGGAAGGTTTGGAGCCCTCCCCGGGGCTTCCCAGCCACACCCCCTGGCTGGGCTCCTCTGTCTTTACAGAATTATGAGCAGGGGCGGGGCTACGTGGGAGGAGTTTCCAGCTGCAGGCGCCACTCGTGGTTGTGAGCCCATGCCCCACCCCCACCCTTGTGTTCTGGACCCGTTCAGGCCCCGGGGCTCTTGGGAAATGGTGTCCTGGCACTCTTGCCAATGGACCTTTCGGGGTAAGAATCCAGGCATTGGAGCCCGACAACTTGGTTAACTAACTCTGGGTTCGAAGATCCCAGCTGCATCCAGTGTCAGTGCCCTTCCTTGCCAAACGGGACACAGAGGGCACCTCGTGAGGGTGTCGGGACAGCCGCACGTGACGCTGGGTCTCTCGGGCTCAGCATGGCCCTGGCACCAAGTGCACACACCCGATGAAACTTGGAACTATGTCTTTGATGCATCCTTCCTCTTTTCAGAGACCAGACGGCTGGGAGAAATGGCAGGGCTCAGAGCGACGGAGGACCCAGCCTGCACCTCTGCTGCTGGGTTCTCTGCTGAGTTCTTTTCCAAGAAGACTGTGAAAGACTCCTGTCCCGGCTGTTCTAGTGTGTGACACAGGCCTGGCATGGTCCCCTGCCCTGGGCAGGCTCACCACAATACAGGCCACTGAAATGACCACCTTCAGGTCTGAAACACCCACCGCTGTTACAATCAGGCTCTGCTCTCTTGCTCATTTCTTTTCCCTCCCTCTCCCTCCCTCCTGATTGCTGTCTTGGGTCCCCAGGTCACTGATGCCCCTGCTGATAATTTGGTCAGAAGGTCACTGATCCCAGGCCTTGACCTCCAACATCCAGGGAGAGAAATAAACTAGAAACAGTGTCCCAACTAATACAGGCCCCAGATCAGGCATGTTTTCTCCCAGCTGGACTGACTGAGAACTGGGAAAAAATGGCTCAAACTTCTGCACTAACAGAGCCGTCAAAGTGAGCCCAGGAATACGGCCAGTGGTCAAAAGGGTGCACAGAGCACCAGCCCCTGAAAGATCTAGGGTGTGTCCTTTAGGAGTCCAGATTTAGATGGAGAAATAATCAGAGAACTGAACTAAGAATAACACGATCAAGTCCAAGCACAGAGGCAGCAGGAGCTGGGGGGAGGTGCGTATTTGAGCCAACGTGAGCTGAGGAGAGTCTCCGAGAGACAGGTTTGAGCTGGGGTGTGAAGGACAGGGTTTGGAGTGTGAGATGTGATAACAGGGCAGAGGGCATCCTTGACATGGGGCTCATAAGACAAGGCCCAGAAGCAGCAAGGAGCTAGCCCTCCAGGTGGTGGAAGATAGGGCTGGAGCAATACGACCAGGGGCTGAGTGAGTGTCACCGGGCTGCTTAGAGTGACTCCTGCAAACCTCCAGAAGCCAGGAGGCTGCCCTGTGAACGGAGATTCCTGGGTGTTGCTTCAGAGGCATGAGCACGCATGCAGCCAGGCTTCTGAAGGGGCTGCTGTCTGCCCTGTGGGACTAAAGCCCTCTGGGACACTGGGATGTGGGTAAACTGAGGCCCCACGCTCCCACTGTGGGGAGCAGGACTTTCCTTCCGCACCCCACTCACCATGTGCTTCACGGCAGACACAATCTGGGAGAAGATGAGCTTGCTTTCCGGCTCGGAGAGCTTCCCTTCGGTGCTGATTTTCCCGAAGAGCTCCCCGCCCCCTGCGTACTCCATCACCAGGTGGAGCTTGGAGAGCGTCTCCACCACTTCGTAAAGGCGGATGATGTTGGGGTGGTGCAGCTTCTCCATACTGGAGATCTCGCGGGACAGCAGCCGTTGGGTTTTCTGGTCTAACTTGGTCTTGTCCAGGATCTTAATGGCCACCTTTTCTGGAAAAAAGAAAGCATCAGAGCCAGCATTCATGGGCTCATAGAAAGTTAGAAACTAAAGGGAACTAGATCAGTCCCTTTATTTTATGAGACACAGAGGGGAAATGGCTGCTCCCAAGCTAACAGAGCTCATCCCTGCCTGTCAGTGTGTCTTGCACGTTTTGATGACAATGCCTGGCTCCCAAGAAGGTTTTATAAAGTTTGACGATCTTTACCTAGTTTTCTGGGTGCGGTTCAAGCTCCTTTGCTTAGCCGAGAAAGCCCCTCTCACACCTTCAGCCTCAACGTCCATCACTACTGACCACCGTCTCACCTCTCTGTGCACGACTGTAGTCCAATTGTCACAGGGCCTTTTGTTGTTCCTTGAAAAGGGACTAAACTTTTATGCCTGGAACCTTTCACGAGAGACTGGCATTTGCAGGGGGGCCTGCAGGCTAGGAAATGGTAAGGCCCAAGGAGATGGTGAGGCACTGTGTGTGTAATAGACGTGTAATAAGCGTGTCCAACACACATGGTCAATACTGAGCACGTGTCGCCCTTCATGCCCAAACCTCCCCCCACACTCATCCCAACTTCAGTAAATGGAAGCACTCTTCTTGCCACTGTGCAGATCAAAAACCTTGAGTATTTGACTCTTCTTCTTTATACTCCACTTTCAGTCTATCAGCAAATCCCGTTACCTCTACCTCCTAAACAGGGCCACACCTCAGCGTCCCACTGTACCGTCCCAGCCCTAGGCACCCTTAGCCCTGGCCTGGGTCATTGCCACAGGCTCCTGACGGATCTCTCCTTTTCTACCTTTGACCCCTTGCAGGCTATTTCCAATGGAGCAGCCAGGGTGACCCTATTCAGGCACAAGGCAGATCCTGTCACTTCTCTGTTTCCTGTGAGGGTTCTGGTTTCACTGGTAGGAGAAGCCCTATCCTTACCCTGACATACTGGCCCTGCCGGATCTGGTGCCTGCTACTCCTGGCCCTCCTGGCCACAACAGCCAGAGCAAAGCTGTTTTTAAAAAGGTTTTCAAGAAGAGAGATAATTTATTTTAAAAATCAGTGGGTTGCCCTGATGTGGCTCAGTGGATTGAGTGCTGGACTGTGAACTGAAGGGTTGCCAGTTCGATTCCCAGTCAGGGCACACACCTGGGTTGCGGGCCAGGTCCCCAGTAGGGGGCGTGTGAGAGGCAACCACACATTGACGTTTCTCTCCCTCTCTTCCTAAAAATAAATAAATAAAATCTTTAAAAAAAAAAGAAATCTTTAAAAAGAAAATCAGTGGGTCTTCCCTATTAAGCTTTTGTAGAGACCGTCAGTTCCCTGCCCCCAAGTCGATCGTCCTAGGAGATTCAGATGGAGAACCTCCCACAGAGTACTTCCCACCAATGCTGAGCGTTCGTGAGAAGTTTGCACACTAACCTAATTCACCAAACATTTGTTCACTATTCCTTATTGTGGGCGAACTCCGGGGATCGACATGACAAAGGTTGGGCACTGGAGAACTTGTGGCCAGGACACCCAAGACTTTCACCACCCCCTGGATCTGTGAAGCTCTGAATCTTTACTTCTTATGCATACATCATTGTCTTGGGCCCTGGGGTGGCTGTCGGACTCGCTGGCTCATGACCTCCGTGTACTTCCAAGCCAGTGCCTCCATGTCTCTCCCCTCAAACCCATCTGTCCGCCTGTGTTTGCTGTGGACTGCTCATCGTTAAAGCTGGAACCTGGGAGTCACTCCCAATTCCTCCTCTCCCTGCCTCCCTCTCTACTCCCCCTTCCAATGGACCCAAGGGTTTCCAGTACTCTAACAGATTTCTCCAAAATGCATCCCCTTCCCTCCATGCTCATGGCCACCCCCCGAGTTGAGATGGACGTCACGTTCATCTGAACCATTAGACTAATGTTTTATTCTGACGTCTCTGACCCTGGTCGCACCCCAACTTCAGGCTCACCTTCCTCACTGAGATCAAATTCTATTAGTCGCTGTGTTAATGGCTTGCTTTAAGCTTTTCAATGACTCCCAGGGAAGCAAATGACAAAATCCAAATACGCAAGAAGATTCTCCACGGTCAGCCCCTGCCTACCTCACCCACCGTATCCCCCGCTACTCTGAGGGGCCTCCGGGCTCCAGCCTCGCGGAACTACTTTCAGACCTCCAAATACCCCCCAGGCTGGCTCACCCCTCCTTGCACTGCTCATCCTCCCTCTGCCTGGAATCCCCTCTGCCCTGTGTCTTGTGTGATTTCTCCTCGCATCTCAAGACCCAACACAAGGCTTTCCTGGTCAACTGACCCCTTCCTGACACCGTCGGGCACAGGGGAGCCCACCCTTTGTAGCTTACTGGGTGACGGCGCTCATCAATTGTTTCCTATCTGTCTCCGTTACATAATGTGAGTTCCTCTCAGGCTAGAACTGTATCTCATTCATCTCCGGAAAGGCCCAGAGAGAAGTGTGGGCACAGGAGAGTCTATTACATTTTTTTAAGAGAGGAATAAATGAACTGATGAATAAATAAGTGAAGAGATGAAAAGCAATGGTTGTGGAAACATGAGACCAGGGCAACAGAGAGGAAGACCAGGGCAGAAGAGGTCAGGAAGGGCAGCCACAGAGAAAGGGAAAGACACCGCTGCCTCTTTTACTTCTGTTTGTGACAACAGATGGGACATAAAATATTCAGAAGCCGAGTGCATCATCTCTTTTGAGAAATTTCTAATCAGCCTAATTTCTCATCACGTTGGCTTCAGCCTGCCCTATCAGCTTGCAAGGCCTGAGGGAATCTGAGCTGCTAGTTATAAAAATAAGCCCCAGACAGTGGGGGCCTGCATTGTAGCCTTTTTTCCAGGGCAGCTGGCACCTTTGAAAAACTACTGTCCTGGGAGCTGCCCCGGCACCGAAACCCTTGCTTTCCTGGGACGCTGTTCCCTTGTCTTATCCAGGTGGCCCATGTCTCCTAGAAAACCTCCTGACAATCCTGGGCACGCTGGCTTTGTATGGGGACCGTGCTGATACGAATCGCTTTCCATACTACATAATCTGACGTGGCCGGACTATGGGTCAGGGCGTTTGAGATGCCCAGCAAGGCTCCCTAAACTGCTCATAATAAATCTCCTCCTTCTTTTAGAGGTACAGATTTTAGAGGGCTGTCCCCCCTTTCTTTCTGTCCCTGTCTGCTCAGAGCAGCCAAGTGCCCCCTCTCTTTTCACAAGCCACGGTTTTCTCATCGTGACTCTGTCATCCTGCCCCGAGACTTGGTCCCCCAACACCTGCCTGCCCTCGCTGTCTGCATCACCTCACACGGATTTGCACCTGAGTTTCCACCCACCCCATCCTCCTTTTCGCTCCCCATCATTCTCATTTTCCTACTCTTTCCTCTACTCAGGGGCTCATGGAAGGGTAGAGCCCCAGAAGAGAGACGGGGCACGGGGCCAGGCCTAGGCCTTTTTGGGGGGCCTACGAGTCATGAGGTGAAGTCAGGGATTTCTTCTTTCTGTTGCATTAATATGCTCAGTTACCTGCCAGTGCATTCTCAGGCTTGTTTTGACCTTCCTCCCCTTCGGCACACATATCCTATAACCAGGGGGGACTTGAACCTTTGACAATACGGCAGGTCAACACTGAGGATCGCCTGTCAATGAAGCCACCAAAGTGCCCAAGTGCCCAGCAGGGAAATGCCACCTTCTCTAAACCTCAAGGGACTAGAATTGATTTAATTCCATAACACAACAGAACCTGCGGAATTCTGAAGGAAGTCAATATATACCTCAAGTTGTTGCTTCTTTCTCCGTGCGCCCCACATCATACCCTGTCTATGGAATCCGGTGCTGTCTGGTGGAGGTTTCTCGCTTGCCTGGCTCCTGTCTCTGCGGTGGACATGGCCCCATCACTTTGCTGTGCTCTCTGCTTGCCTTCTCAAAGGCACATGCTTGGACCTTGGGCTCTGCTGAGAGCGCCGTGGGACCAATGACCCTAAGGGCTGCTGCTGACTCGACACTGGTGTGCTCTTGACTCAAGGGTGGCCCGTCATCGGCTGGCCAGTGAGCGGTCATACAGGGGTGGGCAAAAGTAGGTTAACGATAATAATAAGAAGAAATAACACAAAAATAAACTCTGTTGCACATACTCACACCTGTAGACCTACGTTTGCCCACCCCTGTATTCTCTCCAAATATAAATTCTGAGCTGAAATAGAACGAAACAAGTGGGCTGGGGACGAACAAGGAAGCCGAGAGATTGTGTGGCTGTGGGTGCGCCGCTGTCACCTCTGCCCACGTGCCTCTGACGATCGAGCAGAGAACGCCACTCTGCAGAAACAAGAGTGAGGATGGCACACATTCTCCAAGGGAAGCGGAAACGAGAAACCACGCGGCCCCGAGAAAGAGAAGGGGTGAAGACAGTCCCCCACTGACACCTGGCTGCCCGTGCCTGCTGCGGGTCTGCTGGACAGAGGCTTCCCCGGCTCAGTGAGCTGTTCGAGTAGGCTTCCTTCCCAGGAGGGGAGCGGCGTGTGACTTCAGCCGAAGCAGACTAGTAACAGCATCCTGTGCATGGTCCCCTCCCGACGTCCTCCCCTGGTCTGCCTTTATCCAACCTCTGCCTGCTCCCCAGCCAGCCATGCCTTCTGTCTCAGGCTGGGGCCCCGCCCCTCCTTGCGTGCTCCATCTTTTTTTCTCTCATTCTTGCCCTAGACTATTGAAAAGCAACACCCACCCTGATTAGATCTGAGCTACACAAGATCCCCTTTTATGAGTAGAGTGAGCACGGCTACTGGCTGCATTTTATAGGAGAGGAGCCTGAGGCTCCAGGGCGGACCGTAGCGCACCCAGCCAAGGCAGGCGAGCAGCCGGTGCGCGGGCTCAGAGTGGCAGGGAGGGGCACTCGGAGCTCCAGCGACTTGGGAGTGTGTGTAAACACATGTGTGTGTGTGGTGTGTGTGTGGGGGGTTAGGGTGTTTTCTCTATAGGGGCCAAACACAGGGATGGGGGAATGTGAGCCTGGGGGTGCAGAAGAAATGAGAACAGAAGACAACTTTCGTAAGAAAAGAGTGGCCTTGGAGGCACCTGGCAGGCTGGTCCTAGCAGGGAAACTGTCAGGACAGAGCTCCCAGGGAGAGGGCAGAGCCCATGGGCTCAGGAAGTCGGTAAAATTATACTGAGTTGCAAGCGTTCCTTTGCTGTTTATTTTTTTAACTCCCTTTGATAATGTCCAGGCTTCGGCTAAGTGAGAGGTAACCCAGGGGAAGTGCGCACACTGCTGGGCTCTCAGCAGAGTTTCTCCCCGAGGCCAGCATGCTGGGCGCCGCTGCTCTGGAATCCAGAGTGACTGGTGCCGAGCAGGTATGGGCTTCGATAGACAGCAAAGAACCTAGCAACAGTGAGGACATTGAGGGTAGACTGAGGCACAGAAGGTCCTGAGATCAAACCCCTTTCCCCCAATATAATAGAAGTAGCAGCCTCGGGCAAGGAGGTGAAACTGGACCCTGCTGTCCACAGACTGGCACGATCTGGGAGGTCTCCTGGGCCATTCTGTGCCCTTGGTATTGACACACAAACCCAAATAGTCAGTGAAAACAAGGACTCGGACTATGAGTTGCCTCGGAGCCAAGCCACACTCCACTTCTCCAGGACACAGGCCCCCCAGTGTTGGAGTGAGTTCACTCACACGGTATCGTGGGGGAGTTTTGGGGGTCAGAACCACCTAAGGCTGAACTGCTGAAGCCACACTTAACTTCTTTGGACAGTAGTTTCCCTATCTGTAAAGTGGAAATAAGAACAGTGCCCTCACTGATTACTGTGGAAATCAACTGAAATAACAAAGGACAGGTCTCACGTGACAATGCTTCACTTGCTTTCTTGCCCCGGACCACTGGCCCACCCCACACTGCGTCCTGATCCCATAGAGGTGGTCATTCCTAGGCAGTCAGATCCTACCTTTGGTTAGGGAGTGAATCCCGAGCTTGACTTGGGAAAAGTTGCCACTTCCGATTTCCCCCCGGATTCGGTAGAAGCCGATTCGTTTCCCCAGGGTGATCTCTCTCACCACTTTCTCATCTTGGGACATGTCCTGCGTCAGCTTCTCGAAGGGCGTCGGCTGGCGAGCCTGCCCCTCCTCCTCTTCCTCCTGGTTGCTCTCTGTCTGACAGCCACTCTCCACGCTGTCCCGCCGGTCCCACCTGGCATAGTGGGGATTCACCAGGCCACCTCCATTCACACACACTGCAGTCATCGTCACCGTCACCGCTGGCTCACGTCTCCATCTCAGCACAGAGGTGCCGATCAAGGGCAGGTTGGGGAGGAGCAGAGGAGGTGTGGCAGGTGGGAGATGGGGCTTAGGGACTGCCACAGCCCCAAGTCTCCCGAGAGCCAGGGCCAGAGCCAGAGCCGGCCTGAGGAAGTCAGCAGGGCTCACCCGGCCCCGCCCAAAGCTGCTTGCCTCGCTGGAGGCATTTCACACTTTCCTTCACGTTGGACTTCCCGTGTCTCACTATGCAAGCGGCCCACAGCCAGCCACCGTCGATACCTCCCTGGCAGGCTGCAGGACCCTCCTGGCCGGCCGTGTGCTCTGATGCTCTGCAGTAGGTGGCCGTGTCCCGGGACAAAGGCTTCGGTTTGCTATTTCCTTGGGTGGCCAGCGACTCTTTCACTCTGGAGGCCCCGGGCTCCTGCTGCTGGCCCTCAGCTCTGACCGTCCTCGTTTGGCACTAGTGGGAAGGCCCCAGAGACCCACTCATCTGGACCTGGGCAGGAAGGCAGAAACCTGCAAATCAGTCAGCTGGTCACGGGGCAGCAGCCGGAGGAGGATTGAATCCCTGCGATGTCACTTTAGCCCGCCTTTATTTAGATGAGCTTTCCTCTAAGCCGTGAGTTGTCTCAAAAAGTTGGCAGGTGCCAGTCCGTCCTAAGAACAGAGAGGAAGAAAATGCATCAGCAAGGCCAATAAACTGCACAGGATGTGGAACGAATGTGGGAAGGCTCTGTGTGCACGGGTCTGAGGGCACCATCGGCTATGACTCATGCCAGTAGTAAATGCTTGGTTACATGTGACCTAGTAAGAAGAAAACGCACAACACACACTCCCCAATCTGCATTTCAGAAAAGCCCTCACAGCCTGTAAACACTCCTAGCAAAACAGCTTTTCTGTCCTTTGAGGTTTAGGAAAATATACGTGGTGCCTTGGGTTGCTTTAAAGCCAGACTTTAAACATATAGTATTGATAGGAATGATGATCAAGATTTTCTATTAATATCGGTTTTCAGAAGGCCTTACATGGATTCAAATAATAATGTGATATTTCCAACGTGTTTCCAGTTGTCTGTTCTCCTGCAACTTTTTCTATGCCTTCAGCTCCTACTCTTTCTCTCTGTTGTCGTTCTATGGCAAAGGCCAGGTCTCCTCCTAGCCTTGATTCCTGGGTGTCTCTGATCAGGTGTCAGTCTCCAGGCCCCGCTCATTTGGAAGGTGCAGAAACAGAGGGTAATGTTACCAAGGTCAGAGCGATAAGAAATACTGCCCAGCTAGAACGTCTTCATGGCCTTTTGTCCTGAGCCCTAGACAGAGAAATAATCACTTCCTCCCTCAGTCCCCACGGCACTCGGTGCACTTTCCAGATAGTCTCATCTCGTGAAGAGGGGCACTGGGTTACTTCGTCTGTATGTCCTGCTCCCCTCCCATCTCCCTCAGCTCCGAGCGCAGTGTCCTGCATAAAGAAAGTCTTTGCTACATGTGTGCTGAATTTGATTTTTGGATTTGAGCGTGCTGAACCAAAAACCTGAGGCAAAACATGAGAACATGAGAGATTGCCTTGGAAATGCGAATTTCCGGTTTTGTTTGATGAGATCACATTGTTACGTGATGTACAGGACTGCCGGTATTGTTGTTCTGGTTAAGGAAGGGGTTGCCTGGTTAAGAACGATTAGGACTGGGAGGAGGAGACCCGAGGGGCTGGGGGAGGTGGCGGCGGCAAAGATCAAGGAAAGGGGTTTAAAGGAACCACGAGTTAGTAACCACACAGATTTCCAGGTTAGAGTCTGATTAGGATGTTTTAAAAGATGGTCTTAAGATAAAAGATTCTTAAGTAGGTTGAGGGAAATCTAAGTTTGGTTCGTAAGCTTTCCAGGGTCCCAGACTCCTTTGAGATTCTAACAAAATCTATGACCCTATCCCCAGGGAAAATGCACACATCATTTGCGTACAATGTTAAGGGGCTCTCGGGCTCTCGCCGGCCCTGTCACTCAGATTAAGAATCCCTCTGGCACTAGATCTCAGGTCCTTGCAGAAAGAGACTGCGCAGATGAGAGGAAGGTGGCGTTCCCTATAATTCTGAAACTTGAGCTTCACCTATGGGGAGGGAGTAGGGACTGCAGACAGGACATGCTGCCTGACCGTCTCACGCTCTAGCTGGCTCTGTGAGAAGCGGCGTGGCTGAGTCCCCGCTGGCCTTTCACAGGACTCGGACGTGCGGCCTGTGCCGCTGACCCACCTGTACCCCAACCTGATGCAGGAACTTGCCCCTTCCTCTTCTGTCCCCCAGAACTCAGCACTGGGCCAGGCCTTTATTCAATAAATGTTTGATAAAGAATGAATGGATTAACTTATCAATTTATTGACCACTACACTTAGGAATGATTCCGTAGATGTAAATATCTTTGTTTAGAAACTAATGACATTATCCCAGCATTTACTTGAATTCTTTCAGGAAGCTTATTTCGGTTCACCTTTCCCCAAGGCCTGGGCTGCCTTCTACCGACCTGGCCCCCCTTCCTGTGCAGGCGACAGCTGGCCCCACCTCCCACCATCAGACTGAGGACTGCTACAGGGCTGCTCAAAAAGCACAGAAAAGCAAAGTCTCCCCTGACCTTGACCTCGCTGCTTCCACAAGGCTGGCGCCCCGCCCAGGCACCCGGGCCTCCCGCCTCCTGGACCCTGGTCTTGGACTCCACGCCGTGGTCGGCCGGGGCTTTTTCTCTGCTTCCTGGCTCCCGCACTCACCTGATCTGCACCCTGTGTCTTCGACTCCGCTCAGGCCTGCGGTTTGCAATCAGGTTTTGGACTTGCTACCCTGATTAACTCCAGGCACCCCCAGGAACCCGCCTCTCCCCCTCCCAGTTCCCCACGGAGGGGTCTGACGCAGCTGCCAAGTGTGTTTGGATTACACACACAACACCCACGGATTAAATTTCCTGCACCGAGGCTTTGAAACCAATTGTCTGGCCTTCGTGACCAGGGAGGCAGTTAATCTGGCTAGATCAGATAAGGGAGTTCTTACAATTTCGAAAATGCTGCTGTGGGTTTGGATTGAGGGAGAATTGCAATTTGGGGAAACTAGCCAGCCAACTGGAAAAAACTGAACCTCTCTCTCCTGCCTACTCCAAAATAAAGGTCAAATAGATCACCGAAGTAAATGCAAAATAAATGAAACTGTAAAATTCTAGGGGAAAAAAAATTAGATTTTAAAAATCACCTCAGAGAAGGCCACAAAAGAAAACATTAAATTTGACTATATAAAATAATAACTTTCTGTTTGCCAAAAATATCATAAACAAATGAAAGAATTCAGTGGTAAACCGGTAGGGAAAGCTTCCCAATATATATGACAGACAAAGAACTAATCTCCTAGATAAAGAATGGTCACAAATCAATAAGAAAAATTCTGGTATCTTGAAACAAAAATGAAAAAACACGAGCAGACATGTTATGGAAAGTACAAATGGCTCTACACTATATAAAAATATGTTCAACCTCACTTATAACCAAAAAAATACACAGAAAAAACTACACTGAAATTAGAGTTTTTACAAATAGATTTGGAAACTACAAAAAAATGCGATCATGCGCTGGTGGTAAGGCAGCGCGGGCTTGGGGAACCAGAAACTCTTCTTCATGGTTACCGAGAGTAAAAATTGGTACAGCTGCCTGGCAGGCAGCTTGGCTGTGGCAGCCTGTGAAATACAAGTACATAGGGCCTTTGCCTCAGCAAGTTCACTCCTAGACTTTATTTTATGCATGCATGCACAAAGACCTATTTCTAATATAAAAATGGGTAGGTAGAGAGTTACGGCTGCATGGTTTTGTAGCAAAAAACTAGAAATTGCTTAATCATCCATTTGTAGGCAACCAATGAAATAAATGACTATACATAGATGATGAAATATGGTCTGTCCAGAAACTATCCAGCCATTTACTATGAAAAATAGAGACATTTATTGAAGAAGATACAAGAAACACTGTACATAGGACAATGACACCTCAGTCCCTTTCAAAGCAGGCACCTTGGGACCTCACACAGTTCTCCCAATCACCATCAGCTGCCCTGTCATATTTTCCTGAATCTCGTCGATGGTCTGAAATCTCTTTTCTTTCAAAGGTGATTTTAGTTTGGGGAAAAGCCATAAGTTGCAGGGTGCCAAATCTGGGCTGTAGGGGGGCTGAGTCACCTGGGTGATTTGATGTTTTCCCAAAATATTCTGCACAAAACATGATACATGAGTGGGCACGTTGTCACGATGAAGCTGCCAATCACCAGTTGCCCATAGCTGTGGCCTCTGAATTATCCGAATAGTTTCCATGGAGGAATGTTCAAGTTTAATGCAAAATTTGATGCAGATTCATTGCTCTACTTGCTCAGTCATTTTGAATGCCATAGCCACATAGTACACATGCTCACTCAATGTCATCTGCCACCCCCATTGACTAGAACAGTGAAGTTGTCACTGTTCACACATCTGCATTCCAGTCCACTCTCCTCGGCTGCCAGGTTACCTTGATGTCACACAAACCATTCTTGTTACATTAACAATGGCTTAACTTTTTCTGGACAGACATCGTAGATCATGGATTACTATGCACTTCTGAAAAAGCGTAAGTTACAATATGCAAGTATACTGTTATGAAGACAGAAGAATATACATAATGTGTTCTCGGAAGTGTGAGAAAAAGGATAACATACCTGAGAAACTGGCAACGGTGTTTGTATCTGGGGGTGGGGAGAAAATTGTTGGACTGGGAATTGGAGTGAAAAGTGGATTTTTCACCATTGACTTTTAAAGGCTTTTCATTCCCCCCACACACCTGTATTTACCTTAAAGAAAGAAAACAAAAGCGTGTCGTGTGTCGCCTCTTACAGAGTCATACACAATGAGTTTGCTTTACTGCGGGCGATACAGGGAAGTCAGCACACCTGATTCTCTGATATCTAATGGGTTGGTTTTTAAATCAAGAGATAATTAGGAACTCTAGTTAAGTAGAGAGTAGTTAACCTTCATTATCTCTACTTCCTTCCATAAACCCACCATAGGAATAGGAGGAAAAAAGGTATAAACCCACAGGACGAAGAGAACAAGAGAGGGCAGAGTGGCAGACACAAGATGTCAGCACATTTGCGGGAAGACGGAAAGCTGAGAACGGGGAATGAGTCAGTAAGGAGAACTACCACCTAATTCCCACGGACGGGCCGCTAAGGAGGTGCACCTTTCTGCACAGTCAAGACATCATACCATAGGAGACCAAGGACCTCAAAGTTTGGAGGAACGAAGCAGACCAAAAACATGGGGACTGTGCGACCGTAGAGCAGTCCCTCCTCAAAGCCAGGTTGTCCCTCTCTCTGCCTCCCCCAACCCAGCTCGGAGCGTGGCAGGGTAGCCGATCCAGTCAGACTCAGGCTGTGGGATCCTCTTGCCTGCTTTTGCTGGCAGCCCTGCACGCCGAGTTTCCAGAATGGGGGGAAACTGACATCTAATCTTCCAGGCAGGGATTCCTCGTTCAGAGAAATTAAATAGCTAATGAGAAAAGACCTCCTGCAACCGGTATTTGGAGGTTCTCCAACACAAAAACCACCTGCCCACCTGCCATCCAATCCTCCAGGTGCCAGGTTCACACGCAAGCAGGGAGCTTCCGGTCAGAGTTTAGTGCCTTCCCTTAGAATGAATGGCCAGTCAAGGCCCACCCATCCCTGAGCGAAGGCTCCCAAGTGAGAGAAAGAAACCGCACCCAACCAAATAACTACAACAAGGCAGGAGGAAGCAGAGACGGTGATGACAGAGTGCCTCCAGAAAACCGGAACAAAAAGAGCTGCCTTGGAAACTGAAATGAAAGAATTTATCGAAGAGTTGTAAACAAATTCTAGAAGAGATAAACAATAGAGAAAAAGGAAAGAAAACCAGGTAATCAATTCAGAAAGTCCAACACCTAATTATCAGGATTTCCTGTGTGACACCGCTGTCCTCCCAGTAAAGCGAGATGCACGCTTTCTATTGTACTTGAATTGCCAACAAATCTCAGAAATTTAAAAAATAGCAATAAGTGAAGAAGAATTCTGTGTTCTCACATATTCCAACAGAATAAGAAAGTAGATGAAAAAAATCTTAACAGGAAAGATAAGTCCCGTTTGGGTGCATAAACGCTCGTTTTTATTTTGCAAAACATTTTTTCCCCTAAAGACTTTTCTTGCATGTCTGGAAATAGAAACCCTGATTACGGGTTGTGGGGTTACTATTAAAAGTTTGTTTGGATTATGTCCTAGTTACATCATGCTCAAAAATAAGTAATGGAAATCACGACACATCTAATTGCAGATGAAACCCCTCTTTCTTAGATGCAAGCAGGGTTTCTTGCCACTTTGCCTTTTGCCCTTTTGATTCCGACCAATGTTTATGGGCATTAATGAGAGCTTAGAAACCCAACCAGCCAAAATCGCGGAGTCCTGTCATCGTAGATCAAAACCTCAAGTGGAGGCAAACTGGTCCTTAATTATTAACTTGCTGTGGCTGCATAGCAATGCATTAAATAAGATTAAAGAACACAGAGCTTGCTTGGTAATTTATTTTCTTGACTTGCAACCCACTGTGAAAATAATATCAAAGAAAACCACCTCGGCTTTGTTCTCTTTGTCTGAGTTTAAATTACAAAACTTCTGGGCTAGGCTCTCAGGCAACCTGGCAAAAGAATGTAACGACAGCCAGGGTCTCCGTCCTCAGGGGGAGTTATCAGCAAACACGCTTCGTTTGGAAATCCATTTTTACCATTTAAAAATCATCCAGGGGTGTCCAACCCATGGCCCGCATGTGCCCCAGGATGGCTACAAATGTGGCCCAACACAAATCGTAAATTTACTTAAAACGGTTTTTTTTTTACTCATCAGTTTTCATTAGTGTTTGTGTGTTTAATGTGCGGCCCAAGACAACTCTCCGTCTTCCAGTGTAGCCCAGAGGTGCCAAAAGGTTGGACACCCCTCATACCACCTCAGCTTTTGCCCTTGGCTCCTTCCTTCTCACCCCATGTGTCCAGGCCCCACAGGCGGAGGAGGGGGAGCTGGGAACTTTGAAGCGAATGGAGAACCAGTGTGAACTGGATGTGGCCCCCAAGCCGACAGCAGTGCTGCTCCTTGGTGCTGCCTCTTGTCCCTCCTGACCTCACAGGCTACTCTCTTGGCCGCCCAGCCCAGTCTCCCTCATTCCATTGACCACCCAGTTGGTCCACCCCGTCGGACGGGCTGACATGGGCTCTTTCCGCACGGAGTTCTGCCACACTTGAGACTCCCTGGACCGACGAGGTCACAGACTCTGTGGCGAGGAGGGCTGGCAGGCGTTCTGTGGGGTTCAGCTGGCACTGGGGTGCCCGTGCGGAGGCAGCCCGCGCCCCACTCCAGCCAGGTGGCTGTGCTGGGACACAGGCTTACTTCTGCCAGGACTTTTAATTCCTCAAAAGCAACTGGAAATCAAGAAATTGTTGGTGAGCCCTTCTAATTTTTCACTAATGGGTTAAATATTTTTAAAACGTTGTATGGCCCAGTGAACTGAACTGTCAGGCCAGACTGCCAATTTGCAGACTCCGCTCCTGGCTTTATAGGTACGCCATCTGAAAAACAGGGGAGGGCGGGCCCTAGGCCTACCGTCAAATACACCCGGGAAGGGTGCCTCCTGCACCTCTCTCAGGGATGTGCCCGCGTCCCTTACAGCCCGTGGTGTTCGACACACGCACAAGTACGTGGACGGGACCTGCTCTTTGTTTGTCCCAGCGTTCTCTGAGTTTACTTAACCATCCGGTGAATTCTCACAGAATACCTTTCTGTCAGTGGCACTTTTCTTCCAACTCTGACCTCGGCGTTAGGCAAAAGCTATCAAATACTCAAGTTGTCCGTTAAGTAGCTGCAAGAATTTGGGTCCCCAGAGGAAGATTAGAAAACAGCAGTACAGCAGATTGGCTGAGTTTAATTACCGGATGTAGCCAACTGGGTGGAAGCTGCCCACCTCGGGGAGGTCTGGGACATGGCAGTTTCTCGGCGATTAAGAGTCTTTTAACCTTGGGAAGATTTAGCATTAAAAACACAAGTGTTTAAGAGGCTTAAATTCCATAGTATTAATATTTTGTTTTGATGAGCCTGTAAAAACGGGTATTTTATATACTCGTAATGTGAAGAAAATTAGGTATAATAGAGAGACAGAATAGTTTTGTGATTCTAATTTAAAATGAAGAATTGAACAATTGATTTAGACTTATGATTTTAAGTTGACATTTTATTGTTTATAAATAGCATTGGAATGCATTTAAGGATCCTAAGGTTTACCCTGTTTATATATTTAAATCATTATATTTATAAAAGTTGTTAGTATTTTTGAAATGTTTTTGTTAACCAAAGTACTTTAAAAAGAAATGAAATAAATTATAAATGCAGTTTAAAATGCTAAAAAGGTTTGTTTTAAATGAAATCAAGCACTAATCTTTGAAAATGGTAAGTCTGGATTGTGCTTCAAAGTAACCAGGAGTAGAGGGAATGATGGGAATTTCCACAAAACAAGGTTGGCCTTTTCCATGGAATCGATCATTTTTGATGCTGGGTGATGAGCACATGGAGGTTTATATTGTAACATTCTTCGCACCACTTTTGTATCTGTTTAAAATGTTGTATAATGCAATTTTTAAAAATGATTGCTAAAATTTACTAGATCAAAAATACAGTATTTGTAATTTTAAAGTGCTAGGTATTTTACAGCAGGCAACAGCGCCTGATGAATAGATGGATGGATGAGTAAGTGAGGGAATGAAGGACAGGCTGGCCTGGGAGGTGAGGTAAAACCAAGAACAAAAACTAAGACCCACTCAAGTGAAGAAATTGCCCTTGTTTTGTTTCATTTGCTCATTTGTTTTGTTTTTTAGATTCTGCATATAAGAGAAATCAGAACAGAAACATAGATGCCGAGAACGAACTGCCAGCTGCTGGACGGGCTGGGTGGGGACGGGTGGGACAGGTGAGGGGGCTAAGAGGTGTGAGTGCCAGTTACAGAGCAGCCAGGGGGACGCAGCGGAGCCAGCGAAGACAGTCCCTAACACTGTACCATGGCCAGGACAGATGGTGGCTACGCTTACTGTGGTCGCTTCGTAAGGTATTTAATGTCTAATCACTATGTCGTGCACCTGGGACTAATATAATATTGTGTGTCAACTATAATTAAAAAATAATTTTAAAAAGTTGCCCTTTTTAAAAGATGTCTTGACCATTAGCTCCATGAGCATGGAAACGGGAGATTTAAGTAAACTTGACCAAACACGAAACACTAGGCATCTCAAACACGCAGGGGGAAGAGAACGGAGTCACGTTCCGATAGAGCCATGGCAGAAACGCAGGCGCTTCCCCCACAGAGATTTTAATCTCAACTATAACTCACTTCCAAACACCAGTCGTCTCATCTTCTCTGCGGGATGGCGCCCTCCTCAAGCCAACTGGACCTGCACTAGGATGCAGAGCAATCGCGGAGCGAGTCACATGCAGGGGGCCTGGAGCGGGAAAGCGGAGCGTGTTCTTCCCCAGACAGAACTGGTTTAGAAAGCATCCTGCGGGAACTGCCTTGCCTAGTTGCAGTTTGTGGCTTATTTTTAGGAGATTAAAACTATCTGCATGTCAAAGCAGAAACTGCTCTTTTGCTGCCTCATAACCTTCTGCAGCTCCAATGCAGTGCGTTCACGAAGAACCATGCCTGAGCGATGGCCTGAGAGGACGTCAGAAAAGACATTCTTTGCACCTGAGCAGAACTCAAGAAAGGCTTCCAGCGGCAGGCCGGAGGCCACGGTCGTGGTCGTGGGGCGGGAAAACCGTGCTGCAGAACAAAAGCTCTTCCTTTTACACCACGGAAAGCTCGAGTGCAACTTGGAACCTGGAACCTGTATCCAGAGCCTCTCGTGCCTCCTAAGTGATCTCTTTGCACAGGAGAAGTGACACATCTGAGAGTTCTTCAATGTCTACCTGGCGGTGGAGGGAAGTGAGTGGTGGTGGCAGGGGACAGGAGAGAAGTTATTCCATGTAAAAAGCGTCGGTGGGCAATAGCAGCCTGGACTAGCAGAATGCAGATCATTAAAAAAAAGATTTTCATAGATATGGACAGTTACTTTGCAATAGAGATGGCATTTCCAACCACTGGCAAGAGACAAATGATTCTTTAGACCACACTTGCCAGGACTGAACCAAGAGGTGGCCTAGGTAGGCCTTAGCTCTCCCACCACCTCAAATTCTCCACCAGAGCCCCCCTCCTTTGACAGAGATAATTCACATTACCTTAAATCGATATAAGGTGCTGTGCAAACAAACAGAGGCCCATGCTTTTCCAGTAACTTTACTGTACCAAGACCCACCCGTGTAGAAATTCTGGAGTCACTATTGGGTGTTGGCCCATGTGCATATGTATGTCTGTGTTTATTTGTATATTCATACAGAAAGGTCTGGAAGAACAGATCCTGGATGACACTCGGCAGGGGTGCAGAGTGGGGTTCAGTTGGGAGTTGCCTCCCTTACCTGTTCTTTCTTCTGCAGTAGAGTTTCTCAGACTTGCCCAGCATCAACATCACCAGGGATCTTTAAAAAAAACACCCCACCTCTGAAGATTCCGATTGAGTTGGTTTGGGGACGGGCGTGGTTTCTAGTCTTTTTTTTAGTTTCCCAGGTGACTGCGTTGTGTAGCCAGGTTGGAAAACCACTATTCTAGCACATAAACATTTTAGCTGGGCACAAGGCTATCCAACTGCTGTATTCCCCCGGGCTCCATTTCTAGTTTGCTTTGGCCGTGGGTCTGAGCTCTGGTCACGGGCTGTCAGCCAAAGTGATAAATGCAACTTCCAGGTCGTGCCCTTGATGGAAAGAAGCATGCCTCCGCCTCCTCTTTCTTCCCTGTTCTTGCTGGCTGGAGCAGAGACATCGGCCGCCTGTGAATGGAACCAGCCATCTGAGATCGAGATGGAAGCATGAATGCGAAGGAGCAGAGCCAGGAGAGGGGAGGAGACTGCACTCCATTAGGTACAGCCACCAACCAGGTCAGCCCTGGATCGCTGACTTGTGTTACAATGTGACAGAAGGAGATTCTACCTTTTGTAAGCTTCTGTGGTTCTGACCTTTTTACAGCGACCCAACATTTGTGCAGCCTAGCGTTATACGGTGCTTCTACTGCTCACACCACGAACTTTTACGTCGTATGTTTATGTCTTATAACATGTACATCTGTTAAAATGCCTTAAAAATTAGAAACGTGTAGATAGATAGAAGAAAGTACACGGGTCAAGGATAGACTAACAGTTGATTAGCAATTGAAGAGACTTCAGATTTTGGTTTTCTGATACCTAAATATTTCAAGTTATTTGCACCTTCATACAAAGCAAATTCACAAATACTTACTGAGAACTGGCCATATGAAAGAAACTGAGGCAATACAAATGAATATGTCATTGTTTTACAGAGTACCATATTTACTTAATTCCTATGAGTAAAAAGTTATTTTCAACAAACTATACCATCCCTTCTTTTCGAGTAATATTGCTAATCTAAATTTCATTGGTTTGAAGTTTTCTTTGTATTTAACTTGGTAAAATTTGTTTTGCTTTATAGATGTATACAAGCAACAAGGAAAAATAATTTAAGTGGAGTTTTATATTTGTACATTTTTAGTATCTGTAATGAAGAATTTTTATTTAAATTTGCCTATAATGAAATAATTTCAGTCCTATCCATTTGGAAAGTTGTGACAATTCTATTCCTTTAAAGGTTAGTGGTATATAACACGACTTGGAGAAACTCTGCTTTTCAGGGAGATTCTCCCTAAGTAAACCACTGCATGGGTGTGTAGGGTAAGGACGGATTTAGAACCAGAATGAGGTTGGAGTTCAGCCTTCCTGCTAAAGGCCTGTGTGACCTGAAGAAAGTTCCTTCCCCTCTCTGGGCTTCAGTGTCTTTACTGGCAAGTGAGAGTGTTGGGCAGCACGTTGTCTAAAGATCTTGCCAGCCCTGACCTCTGAGATTCTCTATTTAACAACACACGGTAGATTCCAAAACATTTGTGTTGTCGGGGTGCACCTCCTCCTGAAGTTCAAGTGTCACATTGCCCCCTTCTGGACCTTTGCAGTGTTTACGTGAATGAGGTTGTTAAAAACCCATGGTCTCCAGCGACAAGCTGAAATATTAGAGCCCAATGCTTTCCCCTGACCAACAATTTAGAAAGCCAGATCTAAGGTTTTCTGATAGAAGTATTAGAAGATGACCTAGTAAAGGAGAAAGGGCAAAGGGCATCCAAGGAGTAGGTATTGATGTGGGGGAGGGGCTGGACCCAGGAGAGCTTTACACAGTTTGATCTTCATCAAATTCCCCCAAATATAATAAGTATTATTAGCTGTTCTTTATCAAGTGCCTATTATGTGCCAGGAGCCAATTTTTTAAATCTTTCCAACAACCTCCAGCCAGAATACCTGTGTCCAAAGTGGCTCCTGCCTATTCCCACAATGTTGCTTTTCTCCCTCTGAAAGTGTCCCCCATCCTGTGAAGATGGCTTTCCTTCTGGAAGCATTCTTTGACTACTTCTGTTCACTCTGCCGCTACCCTGTTGCACCTGATTTGTGTCTCACGATCTGACCCTTCAATTTTTTTCTGATTTGTGTGAGTCGAGCCCCCTCACGGTAAAAAATCTAGAGGACACTCCTATTCATGATTAATTTATTCTCACTCCCCATCACCACCATCACTCATTCATTTGACAAACATTCATTAAATACCTATCATGTGCCATCAACTCCCTCTTCGCTTGATGAGTTTGTTGACGGCCCACCCAATGTCCCGGATACTCAGGATCGGCTCCTGAGATGAGAACAGCAGGTACCCTGGCAGCTGGGTGAAAGGAAGAAGGGATTGAGAAGTACAGATGGTCAGTTACAGAATAGTCACGGGGATGTAAAGTACCAAATGGGCAACAGAGTCAATAATATCGTGATTAACTATGTGTGGTGCCAGGTGGGCACTGGAAATATCGGGGGCACACTCTGTAAAGTATGTGATTGTCTAACCACTATGCTGTACACCTGAACTAATACAAAATAATACTGAATGTTTAAAAAAAAGAATAGCAGGTATCCATCCATGTTCAATGTCTGAAGTATGTTCTAGGTTTTTACTGAGAAAATCGACTAGATAGGACCTGCAGTTCTGCAGTAACATGAGTCTTGATTGTACAAGTGAATTGTGTGCGAGGCGTCCACACCATGCATGCGGGTCATGGAACACTCTGGGGGGGGGAGTGGGGAGAGGGTCCTGCATTCGGTGATGGAAATTAACATTCAACCTTTCTGCTCTAGCTTTCTAAAGATCTGTTTCTTAAGCCTCACAGAGTCTTTTGTGATGCTGCTGCTCTTCGGAACAGTCTTTGACCCGTGTTTCAAAGGGCTCCAGCATCTCCATTGGTCACATCGCCTTTGATGCTTCTGATTTCTGAGCCCACGGACCTGCCACAGTGCTGATATCTCAGGCAGGAATTCACTCATATCGACCTCATTTGAAAGAAGAGAAATTGTTTTCCTTCCCTCAGAATTATCCACCCAGGGGCTAATTCAGCCCAGGTAACTGCTGGGGTGGCTTTTCAAAGGTAGGGTGCAGCTCTTCATCATGATAATCATTTAGCAAAACGAAAACACCGTAAAAAAAAGCAGGTTGTTGCTTCTTAATGGCACAAGCTCTAAAATCAGTAAATGTTCACATATACACACACATACACTGAGTAGATGCTTAGGTAGCCAGGAAAAATGGGAAACCTAACATTTTTATCGAAATCTACTGGATAATCTCAATGGAAAATTCTGGTCTTTTAAAGTAATTATTATTATGTTAATAATAATAGTACATATTATGTGGTAGGCACTATTCTTGGTGCTTTATGTGTGTTAACCATTTAATCCTTACAAGAATTTCGGGAGGTAGGTGCTAATCACTCAAATTTACAGAAAAGGGAGCTTGACTGAGCAGCGGGAGGTCAGGCAATGGGCCAGCCGGGAGTCAAGTCCAGGCAGGGAGGCTCCAGGCTTGAGCCTCTTAACAAACACAGTGGGCTGTGTAATTATTTCCAGAATATCTGTTCAAAAGTGATGTGATTTTTTTTATGTCTAGGATATGATATTTGGCACAAGGAAGTATGGACACTTTGTTCTGCGTATCTGTAGCCTAGTACAAAGCAGGCTTTCCATACATGTTGTGGGTGAGTGAGTGAATAAAAGTAGACTATCCCAGTTCTCTCTCAGTTACCTCAGTTTATCACCAATAGTTCTCATGATCTACCCTCCACGCCACTAACTTGGTTAGTGCTGAATTTCTCTTGTCTTCTCTCTGCCCAGACCTAACCAACAGGCTTGTGTTTCTCAGCCCTCGTGGACTGGACATCCTGCCTGGACCCCACAGAGAGAACTGACAGTCCAGCAGGGATGGGGGGCATGAGGTGAGAACCCCAGAGGAAGCACTGGCACGGAGCCATGGACCTGGAGAAGAGGCAGAGGGTGTGTCCATTTGCGGGGCACAGGGCCTTCGAAGACGGACGCTCTCTTGCTTCATCCTCTAATATGTGCACCAGCCACGGGATGCTTTGGTCATTCATTCAACGTTTGCTGAGCATCTACAGTCTGCCATCACTGTACCGCTCCCTCAATACCACCACAAATCACACAACCTTATTCTCTTAGTCTCATCATCACTCATTGCCACATCTTGTTGGGACTCCCCATCTGGGAGTTCACTTATTATCTGTGTGGCGCTCATTAGTCACTTATTTACATACTAAGTAAGTGCCTACTATGTAACAAACACTGTCCTAGGCACCAGGGACATGACGCTGCTGAGCAGGGCAGAGAACATTCTGCACTCACGGGGCTTATAAGAGCCCAGATCTGGCTATACTTGCTGTCCTTTCCTCTCTCCTCTTCTTCAAAAGACATAAAATTATATAAAGTCAGAGGTACAACAATATGTTGTACTTTTAATATATAGAGATGTTATAAGAATAATAATAGCACAAGTAAGGGGAGAAGACAATGGAGCTGTAAAAGAACAAACTTTCTAGATCTCATTGGAATTCAGTTAGTATATAGCTAAACTAGGTTCTGATAAGTTAAAATGTATACGTTAAACCTTAGAGCAACCACTCAGAAAATAAGTAGAAATGTATAGTTAAAAAATAATGGAAGGGCTATCCACATGCAGAAGAATGCAGTCAGACCCCTACCTCACACCATAAACAAAGGTTAACTCAAAATACATCAAAGACTCAAATGTAAGAACTATAACTATTGAGACAGGCAACCTCCATGTTATGGAACCGCAGAAACATCTCCTGCCTGCAGAGGGGAGCGAATGACAAGCAACCCCCGTGTTTTGTCTCTGTACTTTGTGAGCTCCCATGTTTTGTCTCTGTACTCTGTAACCTTCATTTTAAGCCCCTGTGTTCTGTTTTTACCAAATAAGATAGCTAGACTTAGGCTTCTGTAATCTTGCTTTGCCACGTAGGCAGGAAGTCCGGGGCTATTTAAACCCCAGAGAGTCAGAGTTCGGGGCTCAGAATTTGGAGTCCATCTCCTCTGAGCCCACACATAATAAAGTTCGTGCTCCGCCATCTCTCCCATGTGTGAGTTATTTTTCAGCAACACTATAAGCTCTTAGAAAAAAGCACAGGCATAAATCTTGACATTAGGTTAAGCAATAATTTTTTAGATGAGACACCAAAAGTGCAAACAACCAAAAATTTAATAAACTGGACATCACCTATTTAAAAATGTTTATGCTCCAGAGGACACCATCAAGAAAGTGAAAATACAATCTACAGTATGGGAAAACATTTTCACAAATCATGTGTCTGATGAGGGACTTATATCTAGAATCTACAAATAAGCAACTCATAAGAAAAAGATAACCCAAGTTAAAATGGGCAAAGAATCTGAATGGACATTTCTCCAAAGAAAATATACAAATGACCAATAAGCATGTGGAAAGACGTCAGCATCATTAGCCATCAGGGAATGCAAAACCACAGTGATGTACCTCTTTACACCCATTAGGACGGCTAGAATAGGAAAGACAGATAATGGCAGGTGTTAGCCAGGATGCGGGGAAACTGGAACCCTCCTCCACTGGGGGTGGGAATGTCCAGTGGTGCAGCATCTTGAGAAACAATCTGCCAGGTTCTGAAATAGTCGAATATAGTTATCAAGTAGCCCAGCAATTTCACTCCTAGGTACATACCTAAGGAGAATGAAATACATCCGACTCAAAAACTTGCATGCAAATGCTCATAGCAGTGTAATTCATAATAGCTAAAGAGTAGAAACAGTCCAAATATCCATCAGTTGACCAATGGATAAATGAAATGAGGTAATTCATACAATTCATCAATAAAAAGAAATGAAGTACTGATATATACTACAACATGGACAAACTTTGAAAACATTATGCTAAGTCCAAGAAACTAGTCACACAGCACTGTATACTGTATGATCCCATTTGTGTGAAATGTTCAAAATAGGCAAATCTATCTAAAGAGAAAGTAGATTAGTGGTTACTGGGGTTGGGAGAGGTGCATTTTGGAATGCTAGCTGAGCAAAATAGCATTTCTTTTCAGTGACGTGAATATATTCTAAAATCGACTGTGGTGAAGTATGTACAACTCTGTGAATATGCAAAAAGCCATTGGATTGTATACTTTAAATGAGTGAATTGTATGGTGTTTTAATCATATCTCAATAAAGCTGTTAAAAGGCATTTAAAATCATTAAAGGAATGAAAACGTAACACTAGAAAATAGCCACTAAATGCATAGTACCCAGTTAACTGCCTCCAAATCTTTTTCCTACTTTAACCATGATTTTGAATTAAATGTAACCTAATTCTAGATCACTCGCGTTCCTTTGCTTCCAGTCACCTCTCAAGAGGCTCATGTCTTTCACCAAGCTCACGTTCTGGACAGCTGTCTCCCGCTCCAGACTTTTATTTGGGTCTTGCCCACTGGTCTTGGACCAGGCTGCCTGAAATGACTAGAACAAAGAATTACACAATCGCGGAGTGCTAGAAGCTCTCCTCTCACCTCCTCACCTCGTGCATTGGGAGACAAGGGCCCAGAGAAGTTGCACGATTTGTCCATGGTTCCACAGTAATTTGTCCTTGCTCACCTCCTCCAGAAAGCCTTCATTCATTAAGGGCCAGCCTCTCTGCCCAATGTCTGATACCTTTATTGCATCACGTAAAGGTATCAAACGCATTGATCTGAAGACAGTATTCACCTGTAAACTCAAATCTTGCATCCCGGAGGGGAAAAGGCAGCCCTTTTACCTCCACTGCCACCTCAGGTGTCTCAGCTGCTTCAGCTTTTCTTCTGTTGTTGCAAACAATTCAGAATTCACAGGAGGCTGTCTTAGTACCAGCCAGGAGCAAACGGGACAAACTCCCTGGCTTCCACAAAGGACATTCCCTCCACTCACCTCCCAGGAAACCATTCCTTGGGTCTTCAGAAAGAGAGCACTTTGGTTCATATAAAATAAAGCACCTCTACACTTTTAAACACTCTCAGGAAAGAAAATGCCAACAAAGCGTATTTACTTTTCTTTGTGGGTTTATACCTATAAGGTGTACCAGGAACAAAGAGTTGTTTTCTTTTTTAATCAATAAATATTGGAAGAAAATTAAATCCTTGTAGACTGTACATGAAGGGAAAATACATCAAAACCCAACTGGCCTTCCACCCAAAGGGAGCCTGGTAAATAACAACATAAATCCCACAAAGAACAGGAGTCTTGGGGTCACGGGCCCACCGTCTTGGGAAAACCAAAGGCACCGCTCTTCTGAAGAAGAGAAAGGGCCTTCCTGAGTCTGTCTGTGTCTTTACTGCTCCGAGAACTGTCGGGCGTCTGCACAGATGACTTTGTGACCAAAGAGAAAGGCAAATGTCATTACAGCCGCCTGCTTCCCCAGCGCGGAACTCATCTGGGGCTGACGGCAGATGTGATTACAGGATGATGGAGAGGCAGCTAAGTGCTGTCCGCGGGGAGCTGGGGGGCTCCGGGAACTAGTTCGGAGACCTGCACACTGTCGGTGCTGCTCGCTATTTGACCCGGTACTTCTGGCTGAGAAAAATTCCCCCAGGGAGGCAAGTGAAAGTAGGTGACAAGCTGTCTTATCTTACAGGGCCATTCCTGAGCACAGCTTGAGCTGTAGAGACTGGAGATTTTTTAAGTGCAGAAAACTGCAGAAAGATCACAGACTGAGCATGCAAAGATTCAGAAGTACGCATCCAGAAGTTTCTGCTGAGACTCTCAGCCCACACGCCTCCTCCCTGCTGTCTGTACTCCTTCAGTTTGAATTGATGAGTTACTTATCATTGTAAAGATAAAAGGGGTCTGGGGAACTGACCATGAGCTTTGAGATAATAGTCATCATTCATTTACATGGAGATCTACACACATATAAGGAAAGGTACCTGCCAAGTGCAGGAAAGTTCTGGATGCCTGCGTGCCAACTGCTGCCAGAGAGGAGGGAGTGAAACTGGTGTGGAGGTGATGAATTCAAGGAGCTCTCTCACGTGTTACCCATGTGCTTCTGTGTGCGCTTTGGGTGTTGCTATTTTGACTATTTGTAATTGCCGCAGAGATTTTGGGGGGCTTAAGGGCTAAAACCATACATTTTTCTCCACCAATCTCTAGGGAATGTGGCCTGTCTCTGATGACCACGTGCGTGAGCGTGACTCGGCCCTGATGCAATAAACCGGCCCGCCCTCCTGAGATGGTCTAGTCCAGCCCTTTAAAGCTGAGATTTTCCAAAGCTTTGGATGCAGAGAGAGGATGGCGTAGAGAAAAATGAAATCGGGCACCATATACATCAGGGGTTGAAAGGTGGCGCAGCCGCCCTTGGACCCGAAAATAGGCTCCCAGGCAGAGGCGGGCGCTCAAATCGGAGGAGAATAAAGGGCCTGGGTACTGGTGCCTCCCTCCGCGGGCCCTAGGAGAGCGCGCAGAGGGAGCCAGAGCTGCGTTTGAGACTCGATCTGCCACGCACCCTGCAGTCGTTTCCTTGTGTTTATTTTGACGTTGGGGTTGGGGACTCCTGAAGAGAACAGAGTGCACACAAGGCCCAGGATCGCGGGGAAAATCCTCTTCCCAGCTGTGTCCTTGATGTCCCAGAATATTCAGGAAAAATCCCAGCCCCAGAAACACATTTGGCTGCTGACTGGAATCTGTCCCCAGGCAGATTTGAGGACTGGCGGTGGGTTAATCACTTGTGACTTGGGATAAAGCTGTGTCTCTCTCAGGGGGCATCTCCCAGAGCCACCGTCCCAGAGTGAGTAGGGGACTAGGAGGCTTTGCAAGGAGGAGCCGCTCTTTAGGGGAAGACAAGGGATGGGAGAACAAAACGGGGCCCCCGCTGAGCCCCCCACTGCAAGCCTGTGCCAGGTGTGTCAGCCTCCGGACAGCGCTGTGCTGAGGGTGGCTAAGTCAGAGGCTGCAACTGGGAGGGATTTCTTTAGGGCCTCAGGCGAGGGGCTTTTAAAGTGGCGTTAAAGCTGGAACAAGGAGCAGTAGAGACCCAAAGGCAGCTCGTGACCAGGACCGAGTTAGGCATCCAGGCGCCATCCCAGGTTTCTCAGTCCCCTCACCTCTTCTTGCTGATCCTCCTCCTTCAACACCGCCCCATCCTTGACCCATCAGCCCTACATCTGCCGGATCCCACAACAGGCAAAATGCACATGGTCTAGGGCATCAGCACCAAGGAGGAGGCAAGAGAAGTCTTAAATATTTTGACATTTGATTTTTTTTCAGTGCATTTAAACAATCATTATAAGGAAAATCAGACCTTAGGGGTTACTAGACTTGTTTTCCAGTGAGCTTTGCTTAAATACTGAATCATGTGTGGGGGCCGATGAGGAGTGCCGGTCTGAAGCCCGCCCTGTACCTGGTTGGCTGAAACAGCCTTCCCACGGGCGGTCCTACTCCCTGTCCTGCCCACTTAACTTCATTCTCCAGAAAACCGCCTGCAGATCTTTCTAAAATGTAGCTGTCACTGCCCTGCTTAAAATCCTTCATTAAAGTGACTATAGGATAAAATTCAATCTCCAGGACATAGTCTAGAAAGTTCTTTAATATCTGGCACTTAATTTTATTTTTAGTCTCATCTCCATTGCCCCTATTTACCCCTCTAGATGGGGTTCAGGACATGCTACCCCAAGCGATGGCACCATGGCGTGTTATTTTAAGCAGGAGGGTAACTTGAACTTCCTTTTCCCCTCGAGCATCTTCACTGAATCATGTTATAAAACCGTCAGGTGAGACGTGCCCTCCTTATGCCTGGAGGAGAGGAGGGAGCATCCTTATCTCCGAAGGCCAAGAGACAAGGAGAAGAATCCCAACACCCAGGCCCTGCAGAGGTCCCCAGCCTGTCCCGCCGATCCCCTCCTCCCTGACCCAGTGCGCTCCCCCATGACGCTCCACCGAACCAGCATTAGACACGCGGGTCTGCTTCCTCTGGGCGCCCTTCCCCTCTGAAGGCTCCTGGGTTACGCAAAACGGATATTAAATAAATGTGTGTGCTTTTCTCCTGTTACTCTGTCTTTGTCAGTTTGACTTTCAGACCTACCCAGGGACTCTAACAGGGTGAAGGAAAATTTCCCCTATCCTAAAACCCTGTATTTGAGGCTTATCAAAATACTTAGATGCCATAAACATCTCACGCTGCTCCGTGCTTCTGTGCCTTTGCACGTGACATTCCCTCTCCGTGGACTGTTTTCCTCGACGCCCCCTCCCCATGACCCCTCAAAGCTCTACCCCTCTGCAAGGTCTTCCTTGACTTCCTGAAGTCCATGGCGCTCTCCGAGTATTCGGTGCGCCCCTCAGTTACAGCTGTCTGTCTGCAGAGCCCTGGTTTGCAGGAGCATCTGCCTCCCCGTCTGGCCAATGAGGGCGCTCGGGCAGGGAGGTGTTGTATCCATCTCTGCGTCTGAACAGGGCCTGGCACTCAACTCCGTAGGCGCTCGATGCTGCTGATGGAATGGACGAATGAGTAAACGAATTTAAACAGGAGTGTTGGTAAGCACAAGCGTTATTTTAAATTCTTGTTTTATAAGAGGTTCACTCCATTCTCTTTCTCATTTCGATCAGGTAATGGCTGAAATTCTACTCATTACTCAAATTTAGCTTATATTCCCTTTCCTTCCCGTCCCTTCCCCTCTCTTCTCTTCCTGATACTCCAACCAAAATTCAGCTCTTCTTCTGGTAGTTCCCCCATGAATGTTGTGTTTTCCTTCAGCATCTTCAAGTCCTATCTGGTGTCTCATTACTTGTGTACATATTTGCCCTCCCTACTGGAATATGTGCTTCTGTGAGACAGGTCCTTGGTCTTATCAATGTCAGGATCCTGGGAGACCAGGACCCAGGAGGAGTCCATAAATGCTGGCTGAATTGATTTTAATTCTAGAGGTGTTTTAAAAGGTACTGTGGAGTCTAGAAGATGCAGAAATAGATATTTCTATCGTAAACACCCTTCCTTGGCTGAAAAAAAAAAAAACCAACCCACTAAAAATGACTGTTCTATAATAAAGAAGAAAAGGCAAAATTTAACAAAACAAGAACAATAAAAACTCTTTCAAGTGTTCCATTTGAAACAAGGGCAGGTTTATTGCGGATGCCCCCAACCAGGGCACCTCTGGCTAGAAAATTTCTGCACCATCGTGGATTTGATGAAATGGCCCATTGCTTTTGTATAGCATTCCAAGGTGCCCAGTGAAGCACACCTCAAGTGTGGGAAGACATTCCTAAGAAGGTTATTTCAATCCTAAGCATCGGAATGTTTACAGACCAGCATTCGCTCCAGCCCACAGACAATAAAAACAACCCAATTGTGGCTTCCCCTTGAAAGGCTACCAAGGCTAAAATGAGCACAGTGAGAGTCAAAAAGACTCCATTTCTCTCTCATTTTATTTTTAAGGTATGATATGTTAGTAGCTTCCAGGAGAATTTGCTTTATTTTAAAGCATGAGAAATAATTCCTGCTCTGTTTTCAACACCATCTTTGCACTTCTCCATTCCTCCCAAATGGTTCTGCAAATGCACACACCCATGCACTTGCCTTTGCCTCTCTCCCCACTCCTTGCCTTCCGTGTTTACTCTTCCCCCAAGGGAGCCAAAGTCAACACTAATTAGCAGTGAATTCAATCCCACCTCTGGGACACCAGGGAGTCGGTGTTTACCCAGGGTTCCAAGGCATCCTTTAGTCCCTTTCCTCTCAAAGGCTCACAGTTAAATATCCAGCCCTGAAGGAAACTTCTGAGATGTGAATCAATTATGCAATTTATTCCTAAAGCTTACCTTCCCTATCATAAAATATCCTTTCATGCCCGGGTAGCTTTAGCACCCAGCCTGGCCTAACTGGAACACACTTGCTCCTTGTTTCAGCCTTCAAGACCCCACTGTAATAACACTTGGACGTTTGCTTCTCTCTAGTCACCCAGAAACGGCTGAGACTCAGAAGGGCAGCAAAGAATTAGGAAAGGTCACCAGGAGCAAAGATGTGTCCTTAGAGACCAAGGCTAAGATCACCCTACACCCTTGTCTTCCCAATTACCATGCACGGACGTGAAGGTTGGACAGTGAGGAAGGCTGATAGGAAAACACTGATTCGTTTGAAATACGATGTTGGAGGTGCTCTCTGGATGCCCTGGGCCACCAGAAAGACAGACAAGCTGCACATTCAGGCCCTTCATGGCCTCATCCCAGTTTCCCTCTTCAATCTGACTTCTTAACATATCCCTAAGCCAAGCCAACCACCAGCTGCCAGCGAGCGGCTGTCTCAAGGTTTCCGTCAATGACCATGACCGGGGCATATTCATGGACTCGTAGGAGCACAAAGGGGCAGGGCTGCAGGGCTACTGAATCTCTCATGGTGCATAGGAGAAACAGATTCAGGGAGGTAAAGATCCTTGCTGGTCAGTGGCAAAAACAAGACTAGAACCAAGTATCTTCACTTTATCTCCTTCCACTGAGCCAGGCCACCAAGCAGCCTGACAGAATGAAGGCGTCCCTAAACCGAACGGTTGAGATTTAAAAACCAAGCTAAGAAAAAATAAATAAGCAGCTAAGTAAATATTTTTATTTGATATTACCTCAAAAGAAAATTTAGAAAATGTAAATATTTTCTCTTGGTCAAAAAGGAATTTATTACTAAAATAGCTCAAAGTCACACTCCATGCATGCACGCTCCATAAGAAAATAATTCAGAAAATCATGGTTCTTCTCGCATGCAAAATTTCAGTGGTAAGTTGTTTATGATGGCAAAAAAGTATATATTTGGCTTAATAAATATCAATGGCTTTTTATCTTGTGCCACGAGTGCCCAAAATGCTCTTAGGCCAAATCATATCTTAGCATGGTACCTCATGTTCCAAAGCGTTCATCACTCAAGCAAAGGCAGCGTTAAAAGTTGTTCGCTGTTAGTCTTTCAAAGGAAACTCCCTGACACACAAACTGTGTACCTTTTCAACTTTCACACTGTGTCCAACCCATTCATCTTTCATATCTGGGGTTACATCCCCCGCCCCATGCTCCATCTACACCGAGATCAGCTCCCCAGCCCGTTTGTCACGGCTCGCACGTTTCTCCCTGCGGTAAGCCCACCCGTCTGAGGCCCGTGCCACACAAGCTCTCACCCCATGGAATCTTGGCTGGTTACTGGTCTTACGGTTGCACTCCATTTTCCTTAGGAATAACTATTCACTGAGAGTCTACAATAAATAGCAACTGCTCACTACGTAGGGTGAACATAGAGAATCTGCCATTCAAACCAAGACACTTTTGAAAGAAGGAGTTACTGTTAATGGCATCCCTAGGACAACAGGTGGACCCCAGAGCTGTCCCTGACAAAGGGGCATATGGTCACCCCATCAATAAGTGATGGTGTTGCAGTCATTGTGGGCTGGCTCACTGCACGTGTTTACTACTCTCTCCCTCCTTCCTCATTGAATGTCAGGCAAAATGCAGGTGGGGCTGTCCGTAGCTCACTGCCTTCTATGGGTGCTTGAGCTGTGCATTATGTCCTAGGAATATTGGTCCAAATTCAAAATCCAGAAAAGTTTAAGAGGTTTTAAAAAATCTTCATGGTTAAATATGATCAGTGTATTTTATTAGCCAAGAATGGAATTAATATTCTGTATTTGAATCTTTGTCTCTGATGTGATGGGCAACCTTCACCAAATAATCTGGCATTGAACAAAAAGGTTTAATTCACTGATTTGCAACTCTCATCAGATATTCTGGCAATGAGACAAACAGGTTTAAGCCAAGAGTTTACTCACTTAGCATTGCTGTATCCTTTAAGCCTGTCGCATCCTGCTTTCTATAAATATTAACAAAGCCACTTGTTTTAGAGCTTGGGTAAGTCTTTTTTACTTTCTCTGACAGACAGTGGTTGCCACATCACACAGAGTGGTAGTCGCAAGGCTGCGATGCGCTACCTGAAGAGAGTGACTCTTAAGTAAGACTGAATGTTGGCAAGATGGAAGGAAATACCCCTCTTCACTTAAATCACCTTCTGAATCTCTCCTTCCAAAGCAGGCCCCCCGACCCACACTCCTTCCAACAGCATCTCTGCTTCCCGAGGGAGACCTGGATTCTCTGGCACAGGCAACCCAACAGAGCACAAACCTGTCACACAGATTTGTCTCGGTGTTCACATGCGGTGCTCAGAAGAGGCATGGTCTTCCCTGGGGCTGCTCAGGGCATCATTCCAAAACCCTGAAAACATTGCAAGTGGCTGTTTCTGGCCACAGATGTCCTGTGTGAGTGGAGCAGACTGGTGACTGTCATGCATTGTGGAATAGCCAAATAGGGCCAGATCTCCCAGGAGGAGACTCGGGAAATCCAAGGGGACCAAAGAAAGGGCAGCAACCAAATTATTCGAAGCTCAAAGTCCTGAGCTGATGAAATCAACAATAACCAGTATGGGACAAGGAAGAGTAACAAATTAAAGGATTAATTTTCCAAGTGTGGCAACATCATTCATTTACCAGACGGGCAGAACGCAACTTTCTCCCCACTGTGTAGATGAACACAATCCATAGAAAGTTAGTGCATGCTTCATACTTAGTGAAATTCATAAAACAATGAAAGAATTAAGGTTCCAGAGGAAAAAAAAAACTATTTCATGCCAAGGATCAAGAATCAGAATGGCACTGAACTTTCAGCAATGCTGGAAGCTACAAACAATGAACCAGTGACATCAGAAATTTGCAGGATTTAATTTCCAGGTTAGAATTCTCTACCCAGCCAAACCATCAATGAAGTGTGAGAGTAAAATAAAGACATCTTCAGATGTGCACGTTCTCAAAACTTTACTTCTCATAACCCTTTCTTAAGAAGCTACCCAAGCAGATGCTACATAGAATGAGGGCATAAACCAAGAAAGAGGAAAACCAGAGAAGAGGGAGGAACCAGCCCAGAAGGGAAGTGGAGAGAAATCTCAGAATGCCAGTGCCTGTCAGGGCCAGAACGGAACGGAGCCAGCCTGCGGGACTGACGCCCCCCTTCGGAGGGCTGGAGTGGGGTAGGGAAGGCACTAGCAATCGTCTGAGAGAGAGCACCAAGGAGAGATGTCATACAGAGCCATTAGCGTATTTGGAAAGGAGTAGCAACCGCTTCCTAAAAACGGAACAGATGAAAATAATAATTATTTTCTCCAAACGAGTTGTACAGAAAAAGAAATACAATCACAGTTCACAACCCGTGTCCACAGTGAACAACAATTGCAGTCAAAATGTAAACTCAGCGTTATTGTCGTTAAAATTGCGATATCACACGTGAGAGCTGCTGCAGGACAGAACTTTCCGGGGAGGCGTGTGCAAGCCCTGGGCCTCCTCACCGTCATCCTAGCCCAAGATCCTAGCCCCTGACTCTGCTTCCTTATTCCCCTGTATGAAACCCAAACTGCCCAAACAGCGGTTGCTAATCTGCCGGAACAATTCCTCCCTCTTCCAAGAGCCATCCCTGACCAACTATTTCTGAAACTAGCTGAATTTTGGCTCTTCTGGCTAAGGCCTAAGAAACATTTAGCCCAAAGCTAGATACTCCTAGGAGCTTTCCCATCCTGGCATCTTCATATAAAGGGTTATGTTAATAATGCTCTGGTAGATTTCCTCCCACAGACCAAACTGCAAAAATAAAGGGAGGGGCGCTGGCTGGTGTAGCCCAGTGGATTGAGTGCTGGCCTATGCACCAAAGAGTCCCCAGTTCGGTTCCCAGTCAAGGCACATGCCTGGGTTGTGGGCCAGGTCCCCAGTTGGGGGTGCGCTAGAGGCAACCACACATTGATGTTTCTCTCCCTCTCTTTCTCCCTCCCTTCCCCTCTCTAAAAATAAATAAAGAAAATATTTTTAAAAAATAAATAAAGGGAGGGAAGTTGGAGGGGTGGAATAAGAGAGCTATGTCCTCCTCTGTATGAGGGAAAATGCGTAGATTCTGCCTCAGCAGGCCTCAAGGGCCGTCTGAGCAAATTGTTTGGAAATAGGGAGGTAAGTAATTCAACAGCTAAGAACAGAGGGTGACTGTGTCCAAGGAAGGAACTGTTGTTTTTGTTTTAATATGCTCTAGTCCATAAACTTAGATGAATGCATTATTTCGATAACTATTTCAGCAACTTTTAAAAGTAAAAACATTTTTAAAAAAGTAAAAACTTTCCATTTAAAGCAAAAAATGCAATTACATAATCAAGTATGTCTATAAAATATCCCCAATATTTGTTCCCACACATAGAGATATAGAAAGCATTCTTGGCGGCTTGAAGATTGGAAGAAGGAAGGTCTAGTCTGCAGCTAGTTTGGCAAAGCTGGGGAAGATGCCCCAGCCCGCGCCACTGCCTGGGAGGCAGTGAGCCCGAGTGCACACAGGTCTGCAGTTCAGGCCCCCCAGGCGCAGTCCGCCGCAGAGGGTTTTGCTGAATGGGACACTGGGGCTTTCTGGGAAAGCATCGAGTTCTCTTGTTCACGGAAGATGAAGAGTAGAGTTCTTTTCAGCTTCCTGTTCTCCAATTTCCTTCCCTCCTTCCTTCCTTCCTTCCTTCCTTCCTTCCTTCCTCTTTCTCTCTTTCTTTTCGTCCTTCATTTTCTTTCTCTCTTTCTTTTTTCTGTGCAACTCTCTTTACACTGGACTTTTTCTCTTTTATCCCCTCTCCCTTAATCTGTAAGTTTTCTCCTCACTTCAGATTCTTTTTTCCCTCTGGCTTTATTGTTCTCTTTTGTCATAAATTTTTCATGCCGTTCCCCCTCCCCGTCTCTCTTCTCGTCTCCACGCTCTCTAAGTCTTGACTGATATGCATTATTTTGCCTTTTAATTTTCCAAGCGGTTAGCTGAAATGACTTCAGTCTTTTGAATGAAACTCACCCATCTGTAAAATTGGTTAATATTCTTTGGGATGCTTAAAATAATGGCTGAGCTATCTTTGAAGTTTCTGAGAGAAAATAATTTAAGAGCTGTGATCTGCTTAATTCAAATAGGAGACTGTTGTCTTCATAAGTAATTTGAATATTTCCTTCTTCTCTGGAAATTTATAACTTCAATTCTAGAGAATTTTCTACAATGACAATGAGAAATGACAACAATAGAATGTTGTCAGAGAGTAATTTTATAAAGTTTGTCCTTTCAACAACTGAAAGAAAATCAACCAGTGAATTAAGGCTCCTTAATCTCTAGAGAAATAGAATAATGAGATTCAAAGAATAAAGTTGGATTTCACAACATTTTAATTTTTAAGTGTCTCAAAATGGAACTACATATTTTACTAAAAATATTAACCTAAGGCAAAGACAGAAATCTTTGCTTCTTTTAAACTGTAAGTCTAGGGGCATTCAAATTTTCCAGTCCTATGTTATCAATGCATAAAACTGATTTCTAGGATTCATTGCTCACGACTCCTGGATGGGTAAAGAACTATGGCTGTTTATGCCCTGGCTGGTGTAGCTCAGTGGATTGAGCGCGGGCTAGGAAACAAAGGGTCCCAGTTCGATTCCCCGGTCAGGGCACATGCCTGGGTTGCAGGCCAGGTCCCCAGTGAGGGCCATGTGAGTGGCAACCATACATTGCTGTTTCTCTCCCTCTCTTTCTCCCTCCCTTCCTCGCTCTCTGAAAATAATAAATAAATAAAATTTTAAAAAAAAAGAACTATGGCTGTTTAAAGGCACCGAGATTTGCTAAATTTGAATGTACCGATGGTCTCCCTAAATTCACCCATTTTAACTGAAGATCCAAGGTTGAACCGAGAGCATGGAGGGCTCTATGGCCTACCTGGGAACTGTACATTTCACACAAACTTCCCCTTACTGTAAAAAAAAGCACAGACCTCCAGCTAACTATCCAATCCACATTTCTTCCTAACACAGAAGGAGGCCTCTCTGAAAGTATTTCCAGGCTGACCACTGAACAGTGGTCAAGCCAAAAATAAATCCATGAGGGCTTTACTGGGCAAATTCAACAGCACTCAGAACACTAGCCCATGGAGAGAGTTGGACTTCGCTTTTTCCCCGTTAGCCTCTTTCTGGCGCACCCCCACCTACATCCCCCCACCTCTTAATTAGAAAGCTAATTAGGATTCCGAGTTTAAACCTACATGGGAGGGAGCTGTGGCCGGCCAGGATTCCTTTAACTTCAAGCAGCCTCCTCCTTCCTCCCGAGTGAGCGCGGTGAGGTTAGGGCCCGGAGCGGGGAAGTGCAGGCGCGGCGGGCTGCCTGCGGGGCGGTGTTTACTTTCAGTTGTCTGAGAGGGAAGATCTGTGTTACAAACGGCAAACTCCGAAAAAATAAAATGAAATAAAACAGCCACAGCCACAATAACAACAGGCTTTGGGCTTTTAGAACTTTAAGGAAAAGAAACAAGTATCTTAGGAACTCGATCGTTGTTACCATGGTAACTGAAGGGGACCCGAGAAGAGCTCCTCAAGAGCAGCTCCTGGTTCCAGCCAGGCAGCGTCTCAACAGTGCAGGGCGACTTCTTCAGTTACCACGGCAACCAAAAATTAGAAGTGCCTTTGCAACACTAACAAAAACCATCTTTTGAAGCGCTTCCGTGAATCCGATTGAATACTGACGGTGCAGGCTTGAGCGCTACCTTAAAAAAAAAGCAACAAAATACCCCATATTGCCCTGGACAGATGCTCGTTTCGGACCCCTCTTTGGCATCTTGGTTTGACTTGGAAGAGATTTTTCGGTCTTGTTTAGTTTGTTTTCCTTTTGGATTCCAGCGGCCACGAGTGCAAACGCGATTTGTTTAACTTCCAAACTTGTCTGAACTGCAGGAGTGAGGCTGTGGTCCATTCGCTCTGGTTTTGAGACGAGACGAGGAATACAGTCGGGGCAGGGCGGCTCTGACAGAGCCCCCTTGTCTGCTGAACGTGGGAGGACGAAGTGGGGGCGCGGAGCTGGAGGCGGAGGGGGCGGGGGACGGCGAGGGCGGGGCGAGGGGACAGGGAAGAGAAAGTGCAGACGGTTGAATCTTCGCTGCCCCGCGGGGTCTCAGAGCACCGTCCTCTGTGGTCCTGACCTCTGCATCTGCCCAGATGTGCCAGGCACAGGAAGCTGGTCCGAAATGGCATGTTCGAGACCCTGTCCCGATCCTTTGCCCTTTCCCGGGCGCTCTCAGAGTCTTGGAGCCCCTGCTGTTCCCGGACGAGGCTCTTCCTTCCTTACTCGCACGGTCTTCCCAAGGGGCGCATCGTGGTGTGGGTAGTGGCGGCAGGGTCATCCCTGAGCCTCAGCTTCTCGCTGCCAGTCCCGTCCACTGCCCGCCCAGCTCACGCGGGTCCCCAGACCCGGTGACAAACTGTGCAGACCTGGGCCCGCGCACCGGGGCGCGCTGGGGCCAGGCGCCAGGCGGCCCTCCTCGGCTCACGTGCGGCGCGCGCACAGACACGGGCGTCGCACGGCCAGGGACGGGGGCCACACGCGCCCATGCCCGTGGGCGCCACAGAGGCTCGGGCCACACGCGCGAGCACACGGTCGCCTCCCGCCCTGGCGCCCTCTCCTCCGATGGGCCTGGGAGGGGACGCCCCCAGGAGCGCCTCACCTTCTCCTGACCCCAGCTCGACCCTCCTTCCTCCAGGAGTGTGCCTCCCCTTGCCCTGGAGCGGCGGGGAGGACAAGCGAGCCTCCCCCCAGGTCTGCAGCCCGGCGGAGGGAAGCGCGGGCGGGATGGGGGTGCTGGCGGTGAGCCCCGCGGCCCTCCCTTACCTTTCCGCGAGCCCGGCTGCGTGGCTGGCACTGGAGCGGCCGCGGGCGCGGGTGGCACGGGGGTGTCGCGAGGCCAGGAGCACCCCGGGCTCCCCAAGCTGTCAGGGGCGGCCGACCTGAGCGACAGCGGCAAACCCCGCCCGCAGGCCCCTGCCAGGGCTCCACCGCGGGGACCCAGGCGCCCCGCAGCGTTTCCCGAAGGACCAATCGGGAGCAGGGGGCTGGCCCGGAGGAGGGGGCTCGGGGCCGGCGGGGCAGGGGACTGGGGCCCGCACTGGCAGGCCGGTTTCTATGGCAGCCAGGAGGGAGGGGCGGTAGGGAGCCGGGCTCCTGGCTCCGGGGCACCCATCGCAGACACCCGAGGGGGCGGGGGTTGGCCCTGCCGCAGAGAGGACCCTCCCAGAGCACAGACGGGAAGCGGCGACACAGCCGAAAGGGGGTGGACACAACTCCCATGAACTCGCGCTTCGTATGGAGCTGCTCCAGCCTCTGGATCAAAGGTTTCAGCGTCCTGGAGGGACCGCCACCCAGTAACTCCCCAACAGAGCAGCGGATGCCAGCAAACGCTGTGACCGCTCCTTCGGGTGGGTGAGTCTGGCAGGGCCCTGGCTCTGCAGAAAGAAGTGCTCTTGCCGCCTTCTGCGCGGATTCCTCGCAGACATTAGGCCGCTCCTTTGGTATCCCTTAGGCAGTGGCTGTTTGCTCCCCAGCTAGGACCCTCGGCTAGTGAATGGTGTCAGATGTTTTCTAGGTTACAAACAAGGAAGCCGAGGCATCGGCTTGAGTGTGGAGCCTGGAATGCAATTCATGGAATACTAAAAGCAGAGAGGTTATTTACTGAAGTTCAAGTCCTTCGTTTTACAGAGGAGGAAACTGAGATCCAAGAAGTCAGTTAATTTAGCAAGGGTCACACAGCTGGTTAATGGCAGAGCTGAGACCAGCCACCCTACTGCCCAGCTCCCTGAGTGCTGTCCCCCCCCATGCCCCCAGATCCTGTATTCATGGTCACCGGGCAATACGTACAAAAGCAAGAATGCAGAGGAGAAAAATAACAAGAGCTTTAAAATCTTTTTATGGTAGAAATCAGAAAACTCAAAGATTCCTCTTTTTTTCTGTTCACCAGGCACTGTTGTAAGTACTTTCACAACGATGATTAAATCCTCAAAATAAGCTAACAAGTTAGTTACTCTTATTTCCATCCCCATTTGACAGATGGGGAAACTGAGGCCCAGAAGGTGGTTTGGCTTGCTCAAAGTCACACCGAAGTCTAGTGCTGGGGCTGGGATTCAAACCCAGGCAGTGGGACTCGAGAGTCTGTTTTCTTCTTCACTACCCTCTGCTGCCCCTTGGTGTGATGCTGAGAAGGGGCCAGGAACAGGAAGGGCAGGAAACAAAACCTTGGACAGCTCCAGGGACTGGCCCTCCAGCTGCCAGGGAACCAAGAGAAACCACAATGAGTGTTTCCCCGTCCGGGGAGTGGAGAGGTCGTCCACCCGTGCGGGACAGTGGCTCTGTGAGAGAGGGTTGTCTTTGAAGGGCGGCCCTCTTCTCGAAGGTCTGGAGGACTTTTACCAGAAGAGTCATCTTTAAACTAATCCATGCCATCAGTCTCTTTCCTCTTTTAAAGCAATAAAATACAGGATGAGACTTTGCATTGTAAACAACATAATATAAAATAGTCATTGAAGTCTACAACATGACAATGCACAGGATAGGATGTCATAAGGAAATGGCCTAGAAACTGAGAGCCTCAAGCACCAAACCCCGCATAGGCCCTCCCACCATGCTAGATTCTGGGGGCCCCAAAGGTTCTAGAGACTATCACTGGAAAGGACAATTAGAACTCCGCATCAACTCCCTACACTGGCCAGATTCCATTCTAGGCGCATCCCCCACCCCCGACACCCCCATTTCTCTTGGAGCCACACCGCTAGGACCAGCTTCTCACACTGGAGCCTTTCCTTCCTGTCTTCCCTTCCCTCGGGAGTCCTGGGACCCGCAGCCAAAGAGGATTGACTTCCCATTCAACTAGCTACACTCGAAAAGGTGTTGTTTTTCTCCTAAAAGGGCCATTTGACAATAGGTTGATTACGGTGTCATGGAAGTTAAAATTTTTTTGCTTTGAATGGTATGGGGAAATATTTTCAACATATTAAGAAAAAAAAAAACAACAAGTTACCAAACAGGGTGTTTTTGTTAGCTGGTGGAATCACAGGTGATTTAAGTGATCTTAATACCTCCCAGTGTTTTGTTTTTGTTTTTAGAAAAATCCTTATCTCAGAAAAAGATTATTTTCCAAAAGAATTGATGGAACTGTCAGATCTATAAAGATAGCGTAGGTTGTTTCATGGTTATTGGGGAGCTCATTACAATTTCGTTATCTAGACCCCGGCTGGCTTAGCGCAGCTGGTTAGAGCCTCGGCTGGATACACCAAGGCTGTGGGGCTCACCCCTGGTCAGGGCACATGGAAGAACCAACCAATGGATGTGTACGTGGAACGACAAATTCATCTCCCCTCCTCTCTCTCCCTCCCCCGCCCAAAGCAATTTAAAAATTTAGTTATCTAAACCTTGCTGCCCTGTGTCGGCAGGAAAGAAGTCAAATACTTTCTCAGAAACAACTGTGGGTGATTCTAACGCAAGAGGTACTGGTTCTGTGCTTCGGGAAACACGGACAGTGGCTGAAAGTTTAGACTTGTGAGTCATGACACGGCGCCTTGACCTCACTTTCCTTCCTCATCTGTAATCTGGATGGCAGTGTGAGAATTAATGAGATAAAATTTCTGACAAGTAAAAAACTAGGCTTTCTTAACCTGTTGTCCGTGGGTGGTGGTTGGCAGGAAGACCCCCTACTGAAAACGTGCAGTCCTTTCATTGCCGTCTCTAAGCGGCGAGGCTCGAAGCCCAGAACCTCCTCTAGTAAGTGCTCAATCAGTGGCAGCTGTTACCACGATTATTGCAAGTTCTAAGGAGGGGTGTCAAACTCATTTTCACGGGGGGCCACGTCAGCCTCACGGTTGCCTTCAAAGGGCTGAAATAATTTTAGGACTGTATAAAAGTAACTAATCCTTAACTGTTCAGGAGTTGAAATTACATTCGGCCCTCTGAAGGCAACCGCGAGGCTGACGTGGACCCCGGGGACAATGGGTCTGGCACCCCTGTTCTAAGGGATGTTTGCCCATTTGGCGCTGCTCTGGAGCCCACAGACACATTCCGCTCGCGTTTTCTGGTCGTTCAGTTACCCGCTACACCCCATCCCCGCTGAGTGTGAACCGGGGCTGTTCGTGGGGACGCCTACCTCTGGTGGGGATGTTTGACACAGCTCGGGGAGGGGGCGGGGCAAAGACTGCATAGTGCTGTCCAGTTCAATCTGCAACTCAGAGAGGCGTATCCTGTTCTAGGAAAATTTGTCTAATTTATCCTGTTCAGGGTCTGTGTCTCCCTCGTGTCTTTTCTCATGTTTTTCAGGTTTTCACCCTCTGTTTACCTTCTTTTACATGCTGAGTCATTTCTTCAGACCTGTCTTCTATTTCATTGATTCTGTCTTGTGCTGTAATCAATCAGCTGTTCAGCCTGCATACTGGCTTTATAAACCTTGACAAAGAGGTAGAAGGATGAGAATGCCATGTCATATTATTTCACAGCAGGGGGTCAACTGTTAGTTTAAAATGGAATCACAACAGGGCCCGGCTGGTGTGGCTCAGTGGATTGGGCGCAGGCTGGAAAACGGAGGGTCCCGGTTCAATTCCCGGTCAGGGCGCATGCCTGGGTTGCGGGCCAGGTCCCCAGTGGGGGCCATGTGAGAGGCAACCATACATTGCTCTTTCTCCCTCCCTTCTCCTCTCTCTGAAAATAAATAAATTTTTAAAAAATGTCCTTTAAAATGGAATCACAACAATTAGTATTTATTAAAATCTTTTCTTAATTTTATGGGAAACTTTAAAAATTCACTTTACCTCGTCCTGCCTCACCATTTAGTCATGAATGTTGAATATTGAATGTTCTTCCTAAAGGTAAAATACAAGAGAGAAAAAACCAAATCATGACCCTGAGAAACTTTTATTATAAAAATAATTTTCATTATGGGTTCCCGAGAGTCTCACTAGAGCAGCAACTGTACTACAAACTTTTCTTGAATATGTTGCCATGTTGAGCCACTGCTATAATCTCTTGTAATTAGCACTGGTCCGTTTATAATCGGACAATGTAGGGTAGCTGAAGGCTCTGGGCCCACCGATACTTTTGAAGCAAAATGATCTCTATGAAAAGTTATAAAGATCAAATTGGAACCATTACCTTTGCTCTATTTTACTCTTTCGTCTTTAATAAGCACCATTTCCATTGGCGCTATGGTTCTGAACCCACACTATCCCCCCACGGTTCTTCTCAGCCCTATCTAACAGGTAGCTAGGATTTCACAGGGCATGGCCACTGCTAACAGGTAGCTATGATTTCACAGGGCATGGCCACGGCTCTGATCTAGGAGTCAGTCTCCCAGGACCCCCAAAGCAGTTCATGATCAGCTCTTCTCTTAAGTGAATTCATGCATTGACATTTACTTCTTAGCACACGTTAGCTAAATCTTGTCTTTGAAGTATATCTGAGTTAACCAGACAAAGCGAAAGTATCCCATTAGGGTAGTACCTGGCCCACTATGAACCTGAAGAGACTGCAGAAAGGTTCATGCCGCTGGCTAGTCCTCTGTGTGCCCTTGAGATGCCCTACATCCGTTTCCTCCAAGTGCGGGTCCAGGACTAACAGCATCACTTGGAACTTGTTAGCAATGCCCTTCCTCCGGCCCTAACCCAGACCAACTGAGTCAGCAACTGTGGGTGTGGGGGCCATTGACAGGCGTGTAAACAATCCCGATGCACACTCAGGCTGGAGAACCACTGCCTACAAGACGTCATCTCAGGGTGAAGAGAGCTCCAAATGCAATTTGCTGCCCGTCTCTGGCCAGCATGTAGCTCCCGTTTCCTGCACCCCTGACCCCATCATCAAGGGCTGGTGTGGATTCCAGAAAGCAAGCAGGTGTTTTCGCCTACGCTCTGTGCCGCCCAGCGCTGTGGACTGCAGAGAGCTCATTCGGCAGTAACTGCGATTCAGTAGGAAGAGCGTGGTCTGCAGAGTCAGCTCCTGGTTTCAAATGCTGGCTCCACCCTTCATTAGCCGAACCTCATCTCCTCCTCCTCGTAGGCCCCTCCCTTTGTATCGATCTCACAAGGTCACTGAGAAGGTTCACTGTAGAGTGCGGGACACACAAGTGAATCATAAACGATGCTATTACGTTACACTGACATTTTTCTTTCCTAGCCTACATTTTGGTGCAGGTATCAGGTGGGCATTGCTTCATTTGAGTGTGTGATGACATATTAGGTTGCAAGGAAAGGGGAGGAGGAGGAAAAAAATAACTGAATTCACGGACTGCCTTCCTATTTACCGTGTCAACAGAATTTATGAAGAAACAGTTATAGAACATGGAGTAATTTTAAGAAATCCTGTAAATTCAGAATACATTTACAATAGATAATGCCAGCTTCGCATTTACCTTTTGTAGAAAAATACATTTACAAAAGGTAAATGCGAACCGTAATTTTGCATGACCGTTATAGAACACTATTTCCATGTGAACCCTTAACGGTGGTCTGATCATGTGATTAGAACAATCAACAGTTAAATTGAAGATGTGCATTAAAACCCACTTGATTTTCGGGCAGAGACTTCTGCCTACACTCAGGCCTCAGTCAACACTGTGGGCTTACTCAAAGTTCTACAAAAGTGGACAATTAGTCTAGAGGACCTTCGCCGATGCTTCTGATCCTGAAATCTTTACTTCCAAATTCAACGAAGAGGGAGCATTTGCGTCACCGTGAAGTATTCCCATGTCAATAGTATAGGAAGATGGCAGCCTTTTTAAACCAGTGTGACTATAATAAGAACCCTCTGGCTTTATACGAATTCAAAGGATTTCTAGGCTTTAAATGCATAGACATTAGGATTCAGTTTAGTTCTGACTCTCAGATGGGAGGTGTGGAATAATAAAACATATTTGGTCTTGGTCCCTGGTTCCTGGCACTCCTAAAGTCATTGGAATTTCCTGATACGCCATCCTATTCCTTTATTCCTAATAAGCCCCTTTCATCCAAACCTGAGTTTATGCTAATGAGGTGACTATTAGCCTCGGGGGCCCGACGAACCGACCACATTGGAGCATCGGAACTATCACTTCCAGGCTACGGCCACACCACCCTGAACACGCCTGATCTCATCTGATCTCAGAAGCTAAGCAGGGTCAGGGCTGGTTAGTACTTGGATGAGAGAACTATCAGCTCCACCTCAAGATCTCCAGGGAAGAAGGAAGAGGACAGTTCAATAACCAATGAGCAATGACTTAATCAACCCTGTCCAGGTAATGAAACTTTGATGAAGACAGTCAGGAGAGCTTCCAGGAGGAATGCATCCATGTGCTGGGAGGGAGAAGCCCCAGGAGAGGCAGCTCTGCCACCACCCCCTGCGACTGCCCCTTGCCCCAGACACCTCTTCCACTCGGCTGTTCCTGGGTTGCATCCCTTATAAGACAACTGTTATTATACGTATGTTTTCTCAAGCTCGTCATTCTGCTGAAGTATTGAACCGAGGGGGTAAGATGCTCTGCTTTGTACATGGCTGGGCAGAATGCCTCTATCCTGTCTGAAGTGGGGGCAGTCTTGTCTTGTGATCGCAACCTTTGGAGTCCCGGCTAACTCAGCAGTGTCTGAAGTGACGGAGAATCCCTGGAAACGGGGGAGCGGGGGAGAGAAAAGGGGTTCCATCACTCGCCCATGCACGTGGGACTCCTGTGAGGACTGAGGGCAGGCGTTTCCCTGCCCCGCGATGCCAGCACACTGCAGAGCCAGCGAAAGCCCTCGGTAGGCGTAAAGAAGTGGGAGGAACAAAAAATCCAGGTCAGTCCTGGAAGATGTTAATAGCTGTGTTATGTGTAATACGCTTTGCAGACAAGTCAATTAGGTTTATCACCGGTGGGCAGTGCCCTCTCCTCTGCAATTGCATTTCCCGGCACTCGACAGCATGGACATGGCCTTTATTGCCTCTTGGGAACAGTAAAATGAACTGCACCTGCCCCAAACCGCCCTGGAAGGCCTTGCTGAATCTGAAAACGCACATGGTAATTTTAACTTTGTTGGGCCTTTGTCCCTGATCTCCACCTTGTGGTCAAAGCTCTTGAAAGACTGTTTAAGAATAAACCTTGGGTCATACCTTGGCTTCAGGGCGCAGCATGAGCTACTGTCAGCATTCAAAATTTACTAGTAATTTGAGTGCTTGAGACCACTATCAGGAATTTTTTTTGAAGATTTTATTTATTTTTAGAGAGAGAGGGAGAGAGAAAGAGGGAGAGAAACATCAATGTGTGGTTGCTTCTCACATGGGCCCCACTGGGGACCTGGCCCGCAACCCAGGCATGAGCCCTGACTGGGAATTGAATGGGCGACCCTTTGGTTCACAGCCCACGCTCAATCCACTGAGCTACGCCAGCCAGGGCAGGAATTTTTTTTTAAACTACAACTATCTCAGGAATATGGACATTGTAAGACAAACTGAAGACGTAATTTAATTCTTTCATCAGTATTTGACTTCAAAGAAAAATATATATGATTATATATAGTAATATATTATTGTATTTATTACTATATATTACATATAACCATATGCATATGATTTATATATATATGCTTTATAGTAGGTACCCCAACTGCCAAACTCCACGCCTGTAAATGCTCAAACTTCTGGTTAAGATGGCGGCATAGGCAGACATGGCTTGCCTCTTCACACAACTACATCAAAATTACAAGATATAGAATCACCATCACTCAGAACCAACAGAAATCGAGTTGAATGGAACTGACAACTATGGAATTAAAGAAACCACATCCACCCAGACTGGTAGGAGGGGCACAGATGAGGAATTAGCTGGTCCCACATCTATTAATGGTGATAAAAACTTGGGAGGGATATCTCAGGAGCAAGGAGTCCCAGGCCCAAACAGGCCCCCCAACCCAGGGTTCCAGAGCCAGGAAGATAAGTCCCCGTAACCTCTAGCTATAAAAAACAATGAGTATTGATTCGGTGGAAGAAACTTCTGGATCCCCAAGCAGTTCCCCTTAAAGCACCCCCACACGGACTCACCTACTCAGACTCACTCCCTCTGAGATTCCAGCAACAGGGTAGCAGCTTGAAAGGCACCAGTGGTACATAGGGAGGAAATGAAGTGTCCGGCAACAAGATGAGAAGAGGCCATTGTCCCTTTTCTAAACCCTCCCCCCACAGAGCCAGCAAGCTGGTGCCATATCTGAGACTCCATCAACCTGGCTAATATTGACTCACCTTGGAGATCCACAGAGGGTCCACCCCACCCAACTTATGGGCCCACCCAAGCTGATTTTCCATATGAATGGCAGGTCTTGGCTCATGCTTCACAATTTCCAAAATCCTCTCAAACAAGCAACAGCTTGCCTCAGCCAGCCTAGATTCACAGCTTGGCTTCACCTAGGAAACTCCAAGCCCAGCACGAGTAGCAGCTCCCTTGTAGCTCAGGCAGGGTGGCCCTGGGCAGAGCACAGGTGGGGGCTGACCGTGGCCTGTGCCACACAGGAAACCCCAGGGCCTGCACCCAAGGACAGCTACAGACCACACTGGACCACCACCACCCTGCCCCTGCACATCTGATCCTCCGCAGAGGGCAGAGGTGGGTGGTTTGTGGTCACAGCCAGTCCTTGCCCCTGACTGGCCTGGGTAAATCCCTCCCATTGATCTGCCAACAGCAACCAAGGCTCAGCTACAAGAGGAGGGTGTACTCAGCCCACATGAAGGGTGCACCTTAAGTACCCAGCTTGGGTGATAGGGGAGGTTGTGCCACTTGGGCCCTATAGGACAGCTACTACATTAGGCCACACTACCAAGACACGGAGTCAAAACAGCTCTACCTAAAACATAGAAACAAACACAGGCAGGCTGCCAAAACGAAGAGACAAAGAAACATAGCCCAGATGAAAGAACAGATCAGAACTCCAGAGAAAGAGCTAAAGGAATAAGCAATATATCAGATGCAGAGTTCAAGACAATGGTTATAAGGATGCTCAAGAACTTAGCGAGGACCTCAGCAGCATAGAAAAGATCCAATCAAATGAAGGCTACACTAATTGAAATAGGAACAATTTACAGGGAAATAACAGTAGAATGGATGAAGTCGAGAATCAAATCAATGATATGAAACATAAGGAAGCAAAAAACCAATCAGAACAAAAAGGAATCCCCCCAAAATGAGGGTAGTATAAGCAGCCTCTGGGACTTTGAGAGGTCCAACAATCTCATCATAGGGGTGCCAGAAAGAAAAGAGGAAGAGCAAGAAATTGAAACCTTATTTGAAAAAATAATGAAAGAAAACTTCCCTAATTTGGTGAAGGATATAAACATCCAAGTGCAGGAAGCACAGAGAGTCCCAAACAAGATGGATACAGAGAGACCTACTCCAAGACACATCATAATTAAAATGCCAAAGGTTAAAGAACAATCTTAAAAGCAGCAGGAGAAAAGAAGTTAGTTACCTACAAGGTAGTCCCATAAGACTGTCAGCTGATTTCTCCAAAGAAACCTCTCAGGCTGGAAGGGACTGGCAAGAAATATTCAAAGTCATGAAAAGCAGGGACCTACAGCCAAGATTGCTCTACCCAGCAAAGCTATCATTTAGAATCGAAGGGCAAATAAAGTGCTTCCCAGACAAGAAAAAACTACAGGAGTTCATCATCACCAATCCATTATTATATGAAATGTTAAAGGGACTTATTTAAGAAAAAGATCAAAACTATGAATAAAATGGCAAAAAACAGAAATCTGTTAACAATTGAATCTGAAAAACTAAGCAAATAGACAGAATCATGGACACAGGGAGCATTGTGATGGTTGCCAGATGGGATGGGGGAAAAGGAGAATGTGTGAAGAGGTGAGAGGATTAGGAAGTACAAACAGGTAGTTACAGAATAGCCCTGGGAATGTAAAGTACAGCAATAAGAAACGGAACAGCTAAAGAACTTATACACATGACCCATGGACATGTGCAATGGTGCGGGGGTGGTTGCCTGAGGGAGTGGGGGTTGTGCTGGGTGGAGCCCAGGCAAAGGGGGAAAATCAGGATGACCTTTAATAGCATAAAATATAAATAAAATATATTTAAAACAAAATGCTCATACATATTTTTTATCTTAAAAACACAATGTCCACCCTGGCTAGCGTGACTCAGTGGATTTGAGTGTCAGCCTGTGAAGCAAAGGGTTGCTGGCTGGATTCCCAGTTAGGGCACATGCCTGCATTTCAGGCCAGGTCCCCAGTGGGGGGCCCACGAGAGGCAACCACACACTGATGTTTCTTTCCCTTTCTCTCTCTCCTTCTCTTCCCCACTGTCTAAAAAATAAAAAATCTTAAAAACAACCCCCCCCCACCCCGATCCACAATGTGCTATTCCTGGTACCTCTAAATCTCTGACTTCCCCAGTTGTGGGGAGCCATTCTCTTCATGACTTTATAAGTGAGATACATTTAACACCAGGATTACCAAAGAAGGGGAAGTTGAATTTAACATGCTAGTAAGTAGAAAAAGTTATTTTAAAAATAGGCAGTTGTGCCCACTGTTTACTAACTACAAATATCACCCTCTTGCTCCTTCCTTTTTTGGAACTAGTCTTTGGAGATTGGAAGTGTATACTGAGAATTTTATACCTCAATTCATGTGTCAGTCATGTCAATGTTGGTGTATAAAGTCATGATAATACAAATCAGAAAACACCTCTGACCAACTTCCACACCGGTGATTGAGGGGGAGGGAAAAAAAAAAAAGAGCCATGAACACATAATTTTACAGTTTACTTTAAAAATGTAAGTATCTCCCAATATTTAACAGGTAAAGAAAATAGCATATTGGTTTATGCGGTTGCTATTTTATTTTCCAAGTAATACTGATTAAAAATATTTACACACCTACTTTTAAGTCCACAGTTTAGCACTCTCGTCTGTATGGCTTTAGAAGTTATAGCACGAGACCTTGACATGGAGGTTGGGGAAAGAGACTCACTCAAAACAAAGCCTGATATCTTATATACACGTTTTTCTCTGTACTTTATTTTAAATACATTAATTTTTAAATGATGCTCATCTTTTTTTAATCTGGTGGTAAAATACTAGTGCAATTTTTCAACCAAAATAAAGTTTACCACAGATAGAAATGAATTTTTCCCAATTGAAAAATGGCCCTTTGGCTGCCATTCAATGAAATTCTCAACCTAAGTGAAAAAAAAATTGGTAGTTGCCATCATAAGCAAAAATAGGAAGTACTACACAGCATCATCTACCTCGCTCCTTATAACACACACTTTGAAAGAACCAGAGATGCTTTATAGAGTTTAGTTGCTTTTGAAAAGGCACATGGGTGTGGATTGTTTTTACATTCTGGAAATTCTGCTGCCGCCACCGCTGTTTCTGTTGCAGAGCCGACACCTGTGACCCGGGCAGACGAGAATGTTGTTCAGACCGAAGAAAGCCAGAAGCCAAAGTTTAACTGCACAGTAACAATGCACTTTCCTTCATGCAGCCTGTGTTCCTACAGACTCAATTCTCTAATGTGCATTAGAATACGGGTGCTTGTATTCTAATGACTTTATGTTTGATTTTACAACACGGAAAAACTGAGAAAGAACACAACCTGGGAAAGCGAAGGGGAAGGAACCCTCACCACAATGAAAACAGATACATTCGTACCCAACCATATAAGAATATAATCCATTTAAGTTTCCAGAAATATACTTCTCAAAACTTCCCATTCACTTACAGGAAACATCCCTCCGCTGTGGCATTGGCCAGGAGGAGAAATCGGGCTGTTTCGACAGAAACAGTTCAGCACAACAGGAAAGAGTTTAACTTTGGTCCACTTGTCTGTTAGCTCAAGGACAGTCACACTGCCCAACAGCAGTTCAAAACCAACGCAACGTCTAAAAATATATTCATCTGCTGTTCATTCTAAAACCGGCACAGGCGTTCTGTTCTCCCTTCCCGCACTTCCGGCTGGAGAGCCCGCCGCCGGCCTGGCCTCTGAGCCCATGGCGTCTGCGTGGACTGCTCCGGCCGCCTTGGCAGCGTCCTCTGGGCTCGGCTCCCTCTCCTCTGGGTTCATGAGGTCAGGGGTCACTTGACCCAAGTCTGCTTCTAGAAGCTCGGTGTGGACTTCCAGGGGCACCTGATTGACCCGTTCGACATGCAGCTCCTCCACGTGGACTTCAGTGCCTTCTTCAGTCTGAATTCGACCCACTTCCAGGTAACTCACCTGGACCTGCTCCGGAAGCTCACTCATGTGCGCATCGTGCACTTGGCTGTCCTGGAGCAGGTCTGGATGGACCTGCTCCACAGTCACTTGTGCTGAGTCCACCTGAACCTGAAGCAGCGGAAGCACATGGACCTTCCCCACTTGCTCTATAATAGTCATGGAGGTCACAGGTTCAGTCTGCACACGGGTCTCCACCGAGAGAACTTCTTCCGTTACCAGACGCTCAGAGATATTGTGCGATTCACTGAGATGCCGCGTTAATTCATTTCCTTGCATAAACCACAAGTCACACAGAGTACAATGGTTGGGCTTATCTCCAGTGTGTATCACCAAGTGGTCTTTGAACTGGTCCCAGCTGTTAAACACGCTGTTACAGACCTGCAGTTACCAAACACAGAACTGTGTGAACAATACTTACTATTAAAACCAAAGAAAAGGAGGGCTAAAAAAGGATTCATTTATTCTCCGGAAGAGTTGAAATTTTTCTAAAAACGTTATGAATATGGTATTTGTAATATAATCTGGTTCAAGGGATTTCATAATCATTTTATTTGGTTTTACAGCTGATGTGGCTAACAAATTAAATATATTTGGGGAAACATTTTAATACTGCCTTCATTGTTTAAATGTTTTAAGAATTCTAAAAATATAAGTAAATTATATTTGCCATAGTAACAAAATTTACAACCATTCACAAATCACAGAAGAACTGACCACAGCTGGCCTGCCTCTCGCCGCCCCCTCCTGCCCCGTGTCAGAGCCCCTGCGATGTGAACGCAACTTTACTGACACCAGTGTCATGGAGTGTTAGGGTTTTACAAGGGGGACCACTACGACCCCCTGGAAAATCAAGATAATGACATTCTTTCCTCTCATTTCCTGCCAAGCTGTCAGCGCTGACCCTCTGCTCTAGACTGCTACCCTTCACTTTAATGACTTCAAATACGGACACCTCTGCTGAGGACAGATGATAGCCACACATACCTGGCATTCGTAAAGCTTCTTTCTTCCCTTTTTTGCCCCCACTCCAGTTTGGCACGCAGTCAGGTGACATTTGAGAGTGCTATTTCTTGCAAATCGTTCATGACAATTTGGACATTCAAAAGGTTTTTCACCTATTAGAATAGAAAAAATTGTATCAACAAATTAAGATAAATAGAAAAAGCCAACACAAGTTGATTCTTCTGATAAAACCTGGATCTAAGTTCTGTTCCATATTTTTGTATATTGTAAGAAACTGCCTACTTTCCCTTAGATAAAAATTAAGATCGATCTCTATGTTGGGGAAATGCACACTGTCCACTCCACAAGCGCTTCTGAGCATTTCCTATGTGCCGGACCACATGCTATGTGATGAAGTTAATAACTTGTCCTTGTTTATAAAACTTTATATCACAGGCCAGGGCATTTCATGGAGATGAACGACATGAACACACCCACAGGGCCCTGGAGAAGGCCTGCTGCAGACAAGGGGGCAGCGGGGGGCAGTGGGGAGGTGGGAGGGGGCGGAAGCACGGAGAGGGGCGTGGTCAGCGCTGCCTGCAGCAGAACCAGGGAAGAGCAGCCGAGAAGAAAGGCTGTCCCAGGCTGCGGCACAGAAGGGTGAACAGCTCGGTGGGCGAGGCGAAAAGAGGGAGGTAGCAATGATGGCTCTCAGATCCCTGGCCTAGCACACCAACCAGAATAAAGCTCGGGGGAGTCCAAGCAGGTCTGGGGTGGGGTGTGCTGGGAAAGACTATAAATTCAGCGTTGTGTCTGCTGAGTTTGAGGCACTCAGAGCAAACTGGAGAAGTCAAGTAGACAGCTGTACAGACAAATCTGGAGCCAAATAGAAGGTGGACTGATAGACAGAACAGGAGTTACTTCAGGTGCTAACAAAACCCTGTGATGTGGATAAAACTCTCAGTGCGCTATGTGATAGCAGAATCCAGGACAGAACCCAATGAAATACCAAGTTAAAAACAGCAGGTTGATGAGGCAGCAGAGGAAACAGAAGGAGAACCACCAGAAGCAGAAGAGAACACCGAGGGGCTTTAAAGAAGGCGAGTACCGGGAAGAGTGCCAAGCGAACGCCGGGCAGGTAACGCGTGGCTGCCACGCCCTGGCAAGAACAGTGTGAGTGGAGCGCAGCACCAGGAGCCGGACTGCGGTGGGACAAGGGAGGGTAAGAGGCAAGTCAGCGCAAAATCAGCACAGAAAAGCCCTTTCAAGAAGGCCTGGAAGCAAAGACGAGAGGCGGCTAGCGGGGGAGAGTCGATGAGAGGCTCTCTGAGCCGGAAGAGTCATTATTTATCTCCTTGTTGAGAAGGAGCCTGGGGAAGAGGAGAGAAGTGGTCGGAACGACGACGGAACACGGTCTCGGAGGAGACATCGCGGGGGGATCCAGGTCTCAGCTCTGAAAATCTCAATTACTTGAACAGGTGCACAAAGATGTCTGTACAAGGGTCCTGGCTGCTGCAGTCTGCAACAGTAAAAGACTAGGAACAGCCCTGACCGTCGCCCTGACCGGCGTGGCTCGGTGGGCTGGGCGCTGTCCTGTGAAGCGAAAGGTCGCCAGTTTGGGCCCCGATCAGGGCACACGTCTGGGTTGTGGGTTCGGTTCCCAGTCAGGGTGTGTACGAGAAGCAGCCGATGTTTCTCACCCTCTTTCTCCCTCCCTTCCCTCTAAACAAAAATTTTAAAAATAATAATAAATAAAACTTTTTTTTAAAAAAAACACTAGGATCAATCTAAATATGTACCAGTAGGAGAGGGGAAGTAAATTCCTGCATACGCATACACGTGAGTGCCAGGCGGACACAGTGAAACAAATGAAGTAGATTCCTGAATGCTTTGTATAGTAAAGACTCAAGAAAAATTAAAAAGCACAGCACGGCACTGCAGACTCCTGCTTGTCTTCAGAACTCTGTGTCTGTCTCTGCGGTTACCTGGAAGTGCAGAGACCCCACGGAAAGGAGGGGTGAGAGAACGGGGGTGCCCGCTCCTTCTGGAGAGAGCTGCTGGAGGAGGAGTGCACGTCACATTGCAGGTCACCTGCGCTTTCGCTATTGAAAAATTAGTCCAATAGGCCCAGTAACAGGTTAATCATGTTTTAGCTGTGTGACAACAGTCTTCAAAGTGCTTCTGTTGTGTTCTCTTACTTGCCACAGCCCTGGAAAGCAGGCATCGTTACCCGTTTACACAGACAAGGCGCGGCCCAAGGGCCAGTGGCCCGTCAAGGTCCTCACACTGGCCAGGGCCAGAACTGGAGCAGGGACCCAGCTTCCCAAACTGCACACTGCGCTCTGGGGGACCTGGAACGACTCTTTGAAAACATGGTTAGAGGGCACCTTTCGGTTCCCTCTCACACTGGTGTCCCACGGGTGCGTCGTCTCCCTCCCCCACCCGCAAAGTGCTCACCCTTCTCTACTTTTCTCGGTGAATTAGCTTCCAGTCAGGCAGCCACCCAAATCAGAAAGCTGGGCGTCACCCTCGCTTACTCCCACTTCTCGCCGTCACAAATCCTGTCGGCTCTGCATGTCACTGTTACACTGCCGCCGCTGCTGCCTTTACTCAGCCCCTTCACTCAGAAAGCTTCTAGTGAGACCTAGAAGGCTTCCCCACCCAACCCATCCTGCCAGGCATCTCTCGAAAACAGAAATCTGAAGAGATCTTTTTCTGGCTTAAACCTCTTCAAAATGACCAGGGCCCTGAACCTCACTCTGGGACCACCCACGGTGCCTGCTTAAGTGCACGCCACGTCGCCAGCCGTCCTGACCCGCCAGCAGCATCCCCTGGCCTCCCTTTACTTGTACCCAGTCCTCGAGCCGTAATAACCCTCTAGCCGAGCTCAAAACGAGCTGCTTCCCCGCTTGTCTGTGCCTGTGTATGCTTCACGGCATTTCCTGGGATGCCCAGCGCCTGGCCACCTCCTGCAGCCTCTGGGAAGCCACCCGGTCTCCTCCGTCATAAAAAAAGGAGCCCAGGCAGGCACTCCCGTGAGACCTCCATCAGCACTGGGCCTGGCACACTCACTGGGCCCTGAAGGCAAGAAATCCAAAATTTATTTCCACGACCTAGCAGGTTGGCGCTATCGTTACTATTTTCCAAATGGAAACAAAAGAATTCAGAGGACAAAGAGCCCAAGTTTTACAAATCAAGCCACAGAGTACAGTGCATGCTTTAAGAACATACAAGAAACCAAATCACTAAACTAGAAGTATGCAAAATATGAAACTGATGGGGGGCATTATGTATATTTTGATGGTAGAAAATAGGAAAAGGATTGTTTTCTTACTTTTACACTTAGTTTGTTATGAGGAAAAGCAATCAATCCTTTATTAATACAAACAAATTAAGTACGTTCACTAACGCTCCTCATGAGTCACTAGCTCACCGATCACACCTGCAACGGTCTCGTCACTATTAGTGCAACAATTGAGGTTAAAAAGACAGCCAAGTTCAGTGTGCTTTATGTGCTTGCTGAACTGCCCCTCCGACAGGCATCTGGTTCTAATTTCTAACAACTAAAGTCACCTCACATCACTTGAAAGAAAAGACAAAGACATTCAATGAGGTCCTTCAGCTCTACATTCTACTGTTCCACCCAAAATACAAAGTGTGGGGCGTGGAAAGCACACCGCAAAACTTCCAAAATGATCCGTTGTCTCGTTCTCAAACAGGTCAGGCACTAGGCAAGGTTTTCAGTAAAAGAGAATTACCTCCCTTTCATACTGTCGGGACACAACATACAAGCGCTTATCTGTCACAGAACTGGAAACCCCATCAAGGCACGCTAGTCACCAAGTTTCCATGCTAACTTAATGTGCTTTTGGTATGCCAATTCTTTTGCTAAACGAATCCAGTCACCACAAAAACGTTCATCAAGAGACATTTTAAAGGACCCGGTAACTAGTCAGTTTCCAAACATACAACAGGTATATATACATATAATGTTCAAAAACAAGAAAACATTTCCCCCAAAGATTGCATAAATACCTACTAATTACCCAAATTAGTATCCTAAAGTCTTCTATCCCAGACAAGAAAAAAGATAACAGAGTTCATCACCACAAATCATTATTACAAAAAACGTTACAGGAACTTGAGAAACCCCCCCCCCATGAATATGACTAATAAGATGAATAATGGCAGTAACTACATACTCATCATTAATCATTTTACCTGTAAATGGATTAAATGCTCCAATCAAGAGACACAAAGCAGCTGAATGAACAAGAAAACAAGACTCAGATACAAGCTGCCTACGAGAGACTCACTGCAGATGAACAGCAGACTCAGTGAAAGTACAGGCACAGAAAAGATGCTTCGTGTAAATGGGAAAAAAAAAACACAAAGCTTGGGTAGCAATACGTGCATCAGACAAAACAGACTTTCGCTGTCGAGATCAGACGAGCTCGGGGGCGTGTAGGCTGATATGGCCTTAGACCAGAGAAGACGGACCCTGAAACAAAGCCTACGGCGGGAGACAAAGGAGGACACTACACAATGACAAAGAGACCAGAACAACGAAATGATGTAACCCTGCAACACGGAGGCACCGAAGACGGGAGCACCTGGCGGTACCGCAGTCACAGCTGGGGACGTGCGCACCCACTGACACCAATGGGTGAATCTTCCAGACTAAAAACCTACAAGGAGATGGCAGCCTTAACAACACATCAGAGAATTTGACTGATATTTTTGGAGCATTTCACCCCAAAGCAGAACATACGTTCTTGTTAAGTGCACGTGGAACCAGCATCACCCACAATGACCCAGCACGGAGGCAACCTACGTGTCCATCGGCGGGCACCTGGGCAACCCGGCAGCGGAGCGCTTCGCACGGGGGAGTACCGCGCGGCCATGAAAAAGAACGAAATCTCAGCACCTGCGGCAACGCTGAGGGGCCCAGAGGGTAGTATGCTCAGGAAGTCAGACAGAGAAAGACAAACACCGTGTCACTCACAGGTGACAAAATAAAGAACAAAATAAACAAACAGAACAGAAGCAGTCACACAGACAGAGAATAGACTGATGGGTGTCAGATGGGAGGGGGGCTGGGAGACTGGGTGAAAAAGGTGACGGGATTGAGAAGTGCAGATGGGCAGTTCCAGGATCGTCACGGGGACGTTACAAACAGCACAGGGAAAAGAGCCAATGCCACCGTCATAACTGTGTGTGGTGCCAGGACTACTGGGGGGATTCACGTTGTAAAGTGTGTATGTATGTCTAATCACTATGCTATCTGCCTGAAACTGATGTAATATTGAATATCAACTGTAATTTAAAAGAGAAAAACACACAAAAAAGCGCCTCTTAAATCCACACTGAGCTGTAGGTGCGGGTGGTTGAGTTTTTCCCGTACACCGGCCCAGCAGCGCCTGTCTTTGCTTTGATCAGAACAGCCTGTGAGGCTGCACTGTGACGGCTGTCCTATCAGCCTGCATTGTAAAAACAAAAACACCAAAACCGGCAAATTTTTGTGCAGCCATTTGAATGCTGAAGATGGAAGATACCCAACATTTTCGGCATATTATGCTTTATTATTTCAAAAAAGGTAAAAACGCAACGAAAGACTTGTGCAGTGTATGGAGAAGGTGCTGTGACGGATCGAATGTGTCAAAAGTGGTTTGCCAAGTTTCTTGCCACTACTGACATTTTGGCAAAATAATCCTTCGCTGTTGGGGGGTCTCATGCATTGGAACATGTTCAGCAGCAGCCCTGGCCTCTACCCACTAGAAGCCAATAGCAGGAGAGAGCTGGCATACTCAAAATATCCAAATCAATAAAGTTTTTGGTGAAAATGAAAACTGTCTTTTATCTTATGGAAAAAAGTAAACGGAATTTTTGGCCAACTCAATATAAGATTCCCTTGCTATTTGGATATTTATTTGGTTCCTGAGTATTGATAACAAGCATCTGAATGATAAGGGATACCACGTTATTTGAATCTATCTGGTTTCTCAGTTTCAAGCAGTGTGTAGCAAACAACTCTGAACAATGAAGGATCTATTAAAAAATCTCATCCAAAGTCCTCCCAACTCGCCTTGACTGGAGTGGCTCCGTGGTTCAGCGGTGCCCTACAAGCAGAAAGGTCGCCAGTTCAATCCCTGGTCAGGGCACATCCCTGGGGTGTGGGTCAGGCCCTCAACTGGGGACAGGCAAGGGGCAACTAATTAATACTTCTCTCGCGCAACGATGTTTCTCTCCCTCTCTTTCGTCCTCCCTCTCTTTAAAAACAAATAATAATAAAAAAAAGTCTCCAACCTCCAGCATCAAATAAAGATTATGAACTGTGGGACAGCTCTCCTGTGTTCGCTGAATTAACAGTCTACACAGCTTCATGACCATCACACACAAGGACTTGGGAACAAGGGTCCCCGTGTCTGGCACTTCGCTCACTGCTACCCCACACCTTTGTTTAATGGGTTTGGGACCCGCCAACATTCAAGCAATTGGTGGCAGCTCCTGTGTCTGGACAGATCTTGCAAAGAATGCTTAAGGAGTGGGACCAAGGACAGGGAACCTGACAGGGAAAAAGACAGGCACAGGGAATGGAGGCAGAGCCGTGAGGGCCACACGCCCTGCGGTGGAGTCGCTGGGACCTCTCCCTGGTGCCTGCGATGGCAGGATAAAGACCTCGCCCTTCTCAGGCCCCTGGCTGACCACCGCCTCACCACGTTTGTCCTCGGAGCGGTGGGAGGGCGGTGGGCGCGCGCTGCCCAGCTACCTAGCAGGCCAGAACAGATGACCAAATGCACACAAAGGCACAAACAAACCCAGGCCCGTTTGTAAATGTAATCGTCTAGGTACCGTGTTAACACAAGACAGGAAATTCATAGTTGTCAGCGAAGTTTCACCCTAATTAAAATGTCCTCAGGAAATAATCACAAACTGTACTTTACACACTTCTTTTAAAAATACAAAAATTGGCAAGGTGCACGAGTGACGATTACTTTCAAAGTTTATACTGCTGTTGCTTTTCAAAGGATCAATACTTCAGCAAACTGACATCATACAAACTGTGTACTAAGCCTGCACGCGGAAAATACAGGAGGTGGTCTCTGTGGTGCTAATGAAGAAGGACTGAGACATTCAGACTTGAAGTGGTTCGGAAAAAGCATACTTTTAACGTAAGGTATATGCCAATTACCTGTATGTTTTCGAAGATGCTCTTTAAAATGTCCAAAGTGGTCAAACTGTTTGTCACAGTACTGACATATGTGGATTTTTTTCCCAGTTCTTTGCTTCTTACTGACCCCACCTTCCTCAAGGTGGTAACAGCTGAGGTGCTGTTTCCATGCGCTCTCCCGGAGATACCTTTTATTGCATATTTCACACTTGAAACTCTCAGTGGAGTGTGATTTCATGTGCTCCTTAAAATGGTAAAACAATTTAAACGAACGGTTACATTTCTCACAATGGAACAAGTCCTTCACATGTGACAGCTGAAGTTCCACAATTTCAATACCTTCTACCTGTTTGCTTGTGGGGTCGGACGCACGGCCGTCTTCTTTCACCTGCCCTTTCCTGTCCCCTTGGCGGTACTTGCTGGTAATGTCCGCCAGCAGGGCCAGAGCCGAGTCGTCAGAGGAAGGCACGCTCTGCACGTACTCCACGGCCTGCCTGGCGGAAGCCACGCCCTCCTCGAGCACCCCCACGCCTTCCTCTTCCACTTCGATGGTGCCCTCCGTGATTTCCACCTCAATTTCGACGGGTTCCGATTCCACAGATGGCAATGACTCAGTGATGACATTTGACGTTTCTGCGATCTTCCTTTTTTTGGCCTCACTTTTTCCTGTGGCAGTTTCCTCTAGTGGAGCGGAGTTTTCTTTGTTCCTGAAATATATAATGTATGAATTCAAAAACTGGTAAGATCAATCAAAACCCCAGTAGGCTTTTTTTGGAAAAACTGATTAGCTGATTCCAAAATTTATATGGAGAGGCAGAAAACAAGACTGGAGGGCTCACGCTACGTGACTTTGAGACCGACTGTCAAGCACAGTCAGTCAGGACGTGTGACATCAGTGACAGGACACATGTGAAGGTTAATGAAACAGAAATAGACTCACATTTGACCCAGTCAAGTGGCTTTTGAAAAAAGGTTCCAAGGTAATTTAATAAAGAAGAGATCAGCCCTGGCTGGTATAGCTCAGTAGACTGAGTACCAGCCTACAAACTAAAGGGTTGCCAGTTCGATTCCCAGTCAGGGCACAAGCCTGGGTTTTGGGCCAGGTCCCCAGTAGGGGGTGTGTGAGAGGCGACCACACATTGATGTTTCTCTCCTTCTCTTTCTTCCTCCCTTCACCTCTCTCTAAAAATAAATAAATATATATATATATTTTTTAAAAAGATCATCTTTTAACAGTGGCACTTGTCATCTACACAGGAAAAACAATCTTTGACTGTTATCCTTACATCATATGCAAAAAAATTCAAAATGGTTCGCATTAAGTGTAAAAACCAAAACTTCTACAAGAAAACAGGAGAAAATGTTTGTAATATTAGGTTAGTAAAAGATTTCTTAAATAGTGTACAAAAAAGAAAAACCTCAATAGCAAAAACCGATAGTGTGGATTTCATGCAAATTAAAAACTTGTGCCCTTTGAAATATACAGTTAACAGAAAGTCAAGTCACAGGCCGGAAGAAAATATCTAAACGTGTTTTTCAAAGGTCTTGTATAGCGAATGTAAAAAGAACCTCACAACCTAACAAACTCGGTAAGAGAACACAACTGCTGGGAGACAGCTCCCCACAAGTCTTGTGTTTCCACCCGTCTCGTGAACTAAGGGCTTTGGCTGCGGACCACCTTCCTCAAGGGTGTGTGCTGAGAGCCAACTCTGTGGGGAGACAGGGACCGTGGCTCCCTCTGAAACGGAGGAAAGCTTCGCTGACTGCCCAGTAACGTCCCCTCTGGGACAAAGGTCAGGCAGGTTTGCTTACAACCCTTTACAAAAGACTTGGGTTTCCTAAGCTGCAGATTCTTCAGCTGTGATGTGAACCAACCCCGCACACAGCATTCACCCAAAGCCTTCAACACCCCCACTGTGGGGCCTGCAGAAGGGAGAACGGGCACACACAGGAAACCCACAGGCCTGCTGGGCAGAGAGCAATCGAGTCCTTTCTTTCTGACCTACACGCCATGTCTTCTTCTATCAGCATCCACGAAACCGTGGCAGAATGGCTTGTCGCCTTGCAGGGAGGGTAAAATCTCTGATCCCTCACGGTTCTTGCCATGTTTTCTGGGACAGGAAGGACGAAGAAGCCTCATGGAGCAAAGGACAGAACGGAACGAAGCCCACTGGAGCCGGCATCCGACGTGCTGGACACACTGCACGGCTGACTAACCAATAATTGCCCCGCCCTACCACCACCTAACTGCCTATTGCTGGGTTTACCAAAAAGACAGGGTAACATCCTGATGTCGGACACCTGTGAACGTGACCTCATTTGGATTCTTATAAGATGCAATCAAGTCCAGATGGGGTCATTAAACAGGGTCCACTCTAATCCCACTGTGCCCTCTTGAGGAGAGGACATTAGGACGCACGCACGCGTGTGCGCACACACACGAGAAAGCTACACTGTAGGGATAAAGGCAGAGACTGAACTCTCCCTGCCACAAGCCAAGGGGCCCCCAGGGCGATCAGAAGCTAGAAAGGGCAGGGCTACCCTCACCCCCAGAGGCTTCTGAAAAACACTGCCTTCACCTTGACATAGGACTTTGGCCTCCAGAACTGTGAGATGTAAATTCCTTCTGCTGAGCCACGTCGTGGGCGGTACTCTGTTCCAGCAACCACAGGAGAGGAAAACTGGGAAGGTGGCTGCAGGATGAGTGCTGGGCAGCAAGTGCAGGGACAGCTGCGGACAGGTGCCTGGTTTTGCAAACTCTCCTGCTGTGTGGGGGTGGGGGAGGGCTTCCGGGCCAAGCTGGCATTCAGCCCAAAGTCCACCCCATCCTAACTACCGCCACTAATATCCACGTGACTGCTAATGTTCACGGTGAGGGCGAGGAGACAGAGAAGACTGCGTCCCCTCACAGACAAGCTACTGTAACGTGCGCCTGAAGCACGTGCGACAGAAGTGTGCTGTCACGCCGTGCCAGAAGCCACTGGGTCACTGGCTGGAAGTCAAGGTAGGGTCGACCTTTCGAACTCCCACACCTACCGACGCTGACAGTGCAGAGCACTGCAGAGATTTCTGACTGTCTCCCCCACCCCCTCCTTGTCCAAATACCTGAGTAAACAGTCTGGTCACTAAACTCAGCAGTCCCCAGAAAGAGATCATCTCCCCTCAGGTGCTTCCTAGATAATGATCGAGACAGAAAAGGTGGGAAGCTGTATAAACTCACTTGGAAATTTAGAATTCTGCCCTGATCATTCTTAAACACGATCCTTCTCTGTCTCCCAGCAGCAACCCCAGCGCAGCCTGGGTCGGTGCCCCTTCCAGGCAGGAGCCTGGTCAGAAGCAGGCCTAGCAGTTCAAACTTAATTCTGGTTCAGCCACCTGGATCCTCTTAGTGACCTGGCACCATCCGAGATCCTAATAACAACGACCATTTCACTGAATATACTGCTTGCCAAGTACGCTTGCTGGTCTCCATGAGCCAAAGGGGGAGACACAGTGGGTCTCTAAGTTTTATGAAGATGCCTTTGCCCCACTCTGCGGGGTGACAGGTCTGCATGGGAAAGATGCCTGGAAGAGGGATGCAGCTGCAGCTGCTGGCGGGGTGCACCCTGGCGCTGGGCAGGCGGACCCCAACAGTCTCCGTCCTTCAGAAGCGGCCCTCCTCGGGTGGGAGGACGCTGGTGCGCGCTCCTCAACCACTGCACTGAAATGGCCTGCTGGACGTGTCGTCCACCGCCACGGGCTCTGACCATAGTCTGAGCACCGGTTCCTCAACTTCACCAAGAAGTACTTTGGAACAGCATGGGGGATGGCCCAGCTCCCACCGGCCCGTGTAAAGCACCAGACGTTTGTCCCACTACCATTCCCAGAGCTGAGGCTCAATCTGCACGGTCAGTGATTGCCACTCGGCTGACATTCAGGTGCTGGTGACGAACAGGACAGACTGACCTGACCACCTTCAGACAGTCCCTCCAAAACAAGGTCTGGACCCAGTCATTCTAACCGAGCCAGGAAAGAGGAGGCCACACTGGAGGCCACATCCACCTGCCTCTGACTGATGACGGTCCCACTTTGGGGGCACGGACAATGTAAAACACACTTTCTTTCAAAAACACCTGTGGGACTGTGCTTCTTTGCGGACGCCAACTACTAAGTTCCCCCCCCCCAAAACTATGACGACTTGCAACTCAGGGGTGGGTAGGAGAGACCATCAGCGTCTAAAGAAACGCCACCGGTGGATTGGTTTAGTTCTCAGATGACTGTGGAGACCTCTCCAAAATGAGGCTCCCGTTGGTTACTTGGGGGAGCTTTCTGGAGTCATAACTGACTTGTTATCTACGCATGCGCCACAGGCAGTCTTCCCCGTAACGGGAGTCACCCAAATAAAAAGGTGGTGCGAACCCTGTGCCCGACGTAAGTTGATGTGATCAATGGTGCCACCTGGGCTTTGAAAGACACTTGTATCAGCCTCAAATCACTAGCCAGCGTTATGCAAATGACAGACTTGCCTTCGACTTCCTCCCCATGGGCCAATATGGAGACTGTGCAATTGCTAAAACATCTTGCTATTCTTAGATTAATGCGCAGGGTTAAGTTGAAAACTCAATCCAGAAACTCAAGGAGACAGCCACCTGGCTTTCCAGGGACTTGCCCAGCTGGCTGCATCCAGGACCTTAGGGGAACACATGCAAGGTCAAGCCCAGCAGTGCAGGGTGACCACACCCTGCCATCCGCAGTTCTGTTGACAGTTGTCTTAACTCAGCCGAGTGTGAGAAGAGTTGAATGCACGAGGTCCCGGGCCCTGATGGCGAGATTAATCAGAGGTCACGGGGTGGCATACCCGCAGAAAATTCACCAGAAGCTGAATTAACGGAGAAACGAGGACACTGCTGTAGGTCAACTCCGCACGGATCCCTCACGTTTCTCATGCCTTGCAAACAAAGACACTGACAGCCTGTTGCTCTACGCATCACTTCAAGGGTGCTGGCACAGCAGACAGAGCCCATCTTCCCCCACAGCGGAGGGCAGCTTCGCCGGCTGACAGCGGGCGGAAGACAGCGACCCCCCGGGGCAGAGGCTGGGCAGGTTTGCCTGCAGCTCGTTACAGAAGTTCTGGGTTTCCTGAAGCTCAGGGCTCTCAACCGTGCCGCACCCCACTGTGAGTCTAGCGCACACTTAGGTCACCATGCCGCCCCTATGGGATGTGGGGGCAGGGGAAAAGAAAAACTGAAACAGACAGGAAGTTCATGCTGTGAGAGACCTAAAGTCCTTTCTCGTTGACTCGGGAGTCTCCTGTCTTTTGGCAGCATCCATAAAACTCAGCTTGCAAATAAGATACAATCTCAGACCCTTCACAGTTCTTGACAAAAACCCGATTTTAAAAATGAGCAAAAGATGTGGACATCCCACCAAAAGATAAAGAGATGGCAAAAAAGCACACACACAAAAAAGCTCAACATCATCAGTCTTTGGGGAAATGCAAATTACAACCACCAACACACACAAGGATGGCTGGCAGGGAAAAGCCTCACCACGCCTTGGACTCCAAGCAGGGCCACAGGGCAACTGCCGCCACGCCCCCTGCAGGCTGGAGCGTGAACGGCACAGCACTCTGGAAGCCAGTGTGGCAGTTCTAAATATTAAACATATCTATCATACAATCAGGTTACTCCACTCCTAGGTCTTTACTGAGAAAAACGAAAACATACGTCCAAAGAACTGTACACAAATGTCACAGCCACTTCATCTGTGAACGCTAGAAACTGGAGACCACCTCAGTGTCCATCGTAGGCGGTGCACCCACACCTGGGACAGGCCTCAGCGATACAATGGAACGAGCACCAACGCCCACCACACGAAACGCTCTCCGAAGCACAATGCTGAGTGAAAACGCTCACACCTGAAAGTCTGCGCAACGACAGAGTCCATTTATATGTTGACACTGGATCCGCAGCTGCCTGGGGCTGGGGATCAAGCTCCACGGCAGAGTCGTGAGAAAAGTCAGGGTGACAAACACCCTCCTGCGTCTCAACCGTGGGGGTGGTGGCACCACTGTGCACAGCCAACAGAATTCGGAGCTCCGCACTGAAGGTGTGTGTGTGTTACACTGTGTGTAAATTATACCTCACTAGGCTGGGGAGGGACAATCTATGAGGCAACTGCTGTTTTTCTGACAAATATCAGCAACCTTCTCACTTAAATAAACAATGATGCAATTCCAACAAAGCAAAATAAAATCCTAGCATTTTCTCAGTGGCATTCAAAAAGTTTACCTTATAGTCCAAAAATACTTGCATACTGCAAATGTGAAGAAAGAACCTCATTCACCTTCTGTATCTGTAAGTTATAATCTTCTCAATAAAGAGCTGCCTTAACTAGTTGATTTAGCCATAATTACATTTGTATTCTTAAACTTTATTATTATAAACAGCCAATATGTAATACTGTTGTCTTATTTCCAAAAAAACTCTTCAGAGGATAATGCATGCCTAACTGGTTCAAGAAACATTCGACACTGACTGGTACTGACACCGAAAAGCCCTGACGATTGTAATTACTGTAACAACTCCAGTCTTGTATTAACAAATCCTCCGAAAGGTTCTAAATAGGACTAGGGAAACAGCCGAGCCCAGTTGTGCTTCAACTCCCAATGACTATTCACGAGAACGCAATTAAATGCTCCCAAACCCAACCCAGGAAGCGTCCCACCGTGCTGCTGCCGAGGGCCTCCTCTATAGAGAGATATCACTGCCTGCCGTGTACCAGAAAGGAAGCACACAGACCGAACGTTTTCTCAGAAGGTGCTCATCTAGGACTGCACCACGAATTTGGTGTACACACACACACACACACACACACACACCCCTCTGCCCTCTAGTCCACCCACTTTGAGAAGATGTGACCTAATGAGGTGTATACCCTCATGACACCTCTATCTGTGTCTCAGCTCTCCCTGCCAGGGAGTAATCTGCTCTTAAGCAGCACACACCCATCCAACCACGGACAAGTGCTTGCTGCACACCTATGTGCCAGGAATGAGGCAGCAGAGAATACAGACACACTACCCTCTGTCAGAAAAGTTTAATCTTGAACAGTCACCAAACTAACTACAGCTCATTAGGAGAAATGATATTTATGAATGACTACAGTTCAATTATTTTTTAGTTACTCTAAATCATATCTTTAGACTAAACCACATCAGTGAGCTGGACTAAACTACGCTGTCCCACGCGACACTGATTTTACCAAACTTCCCTTTAATGTTATGCCAACGGCCTACACCTTACAGTGTCACACGCCAGACACCACGCCGAGCTCTGTACATACATCGATTCATTTAATTCTTACAAATAACCTTGTGCTATCCCCATTCGACAGATCAGGAGACTGAGCTGCTGACAGGAGGCTAACTTCATTACAGACACACGCACACACATGCACATGCATGCACACGCATGCACACACACACAGTGGTGGAGCTGGGATAGTACCCAGGCAGCGTGACTCCAGAGAGTGCTTGTTCTGAGTCACTAGGAAAAAACAGTGGAGTCTTTTAATGTTTTTTCATACTTCCTATGAGAAACTTTGTGTTTTAATACTAACTGCATAGGAATGGCTCCTAAGCAATTAATATGTTCTCGTATTATAACCGTGAATAATGTGAGTGAGTGTTTTTTCCTTTTTCTGTGCACTAAGTGCTTCAGAACTCAAAGCTACACTTGCTCCAACTAGTAAGCATGCAGTTAACTGAGTGCTTACCTGACTTCAAGAGCTTTGATAGCTTCTAGCATTTGCAGAAATTCTGCTGCTTTCCACACATCATTAGCTTCTTCTTCTCCTTGTATCATTAATTTTGCTGTATATGTGAACTCAATTAAATGACTAAAGGCCATTTTACTAACACCTGCAAAAAAAAGATGCACATTAGCATGTATTTCTGTTGATTCAAATCTTGTAACATTTAGGGGAAAAAAAGGTTTGGAACCTGATTGGTCCTTGCTACTTATAGATTATTTCCTGGCAGAATCCTCATTATCAGCACAATATTATTGTAGCTAAGTTCCAGCACTAGCTAGCAAACTACTTTAAGATCATTCCCAAAGACTCCCAGGACCCTTACAGAAGCGTAAACTCTGTCACTCAAACAGATGAGCTGGCTCACTGGTCCACGTCAGACATGCTGTGATACCTCCCAGGGAGCCCCGCATCAACCCAACTCCAAAATCGCCGACCGCTTTCCACAGCTTAGCAAATCAAGTTCAGTACCACTCTGCCTTTACTTCTAGGTTCTTCACGTTATTTTTCTACTTCTCACTAACTTCCCTTCCACATTTTAAACTCTGTGAAACACAGTCTATACTGATTCTCAAGCCCATTCACTTCCTAAGAGATTCCTTGCCTTCGTTAACACCTGCCCTCTTTCCTGAATGCTTAATCGCTTCATCTCTGTACCAATCCTGCAACCCTTGAAGGCCCAATTCTAATGCCACATCTTTAATGAACCCTTCTTTAATGCTTCCCCCAGGCTGAACTCTGTACCTGGTCTGATACGAGGTATCATCCCTTGACTATAAGCTACTCGGGGTACCTGGTAGTACCAGACACAAGGCTTCTGAAATGCAGGCAGGACACGAACTAGAAATAAATGCTAAAATCACTTCCAAAAATAAACTTCCACAGTTCCAACTTTTCTTGACAAGTTTTGTGTTTAACACGTTAAGCACGGAGCCAATTTTGCTGGGCGAAATGTTCAGGCGGCGGGCTGGTGACCACCTGACAGGTGTTGAGTTAGAGTATAAACAGGCGCACAGTGGTGCAGCCGATGCACAACTTCATTAAAATGACAACGTTTATTTTTTAACCTTGATACTGCCGGTCCCACGGACCGATGCCGCCCAAACAGAAAGTCCACTGTCAGTCCCCAGGGACTGGCGCCGCGCTTTTAAACTCTGGCCCGAAAGGATACTCTATTTCCCTATGCCCTTCAATGCTATATATTATTAGTTTGCCAATGCAAGGCTAAAAGTGCTAATAGGAACAAGGAGAAAACTACATTTAATATAAATTTTTTAATGCCAAGAAATGCCCAAGTCCAAACTACACACAATCCCCACAAGTGCAAACAGAAAAATATTTTTATGTTCTTCCCACTTGATGCACCTCAGCGTGGCCTCGGGACCACACTGAGGACACGGGTGGAACACCCAGCATGCCGTGCTTGTACGAAAGAAGGACGCCATTCAGGGAGTCAGAACCTTTAAGTTTTAGTTCAGTCCCGGCTCTCCATGACCTGTGTAATGTAGGGCAAATCGAGACCCCTAAGCCTCAGCAGACTCATTTCAAAATGTGTGAAAGCAAGCTTGATAATGGGAAAGACCATCAAATATAATGTAATATGACCATGACACACGCTTCCGAAAAGCAAACTAGAAATAACCGGATTCACTGAAGGCTGGTTTAATCTGGGTCTGCTGACCCTTTCTTTCCCCCCGTTGTCTTCTGACCATGTTGTTCTTTATTACACACGAAAATAGCCTGAGGGGCGGACAACTAGATTGCTCTGGGTTTTTTAATTTTTGAGGGAGTTTTGACCAGATGTTTCAAAGTGCAGCAAATGTCCTTTTGAAACACAAGGCGTAAAGTTTTCCTATAATGGAATGAAATTTTGACTGTTAATAGAACATATTTAATGTTTTAAACACGAAACATACACATACATGTCAAAACACTAAATACTTTATAAGTACTGTGCTAACTCATTCCCTATGATAACCCTGTGAAGTACTTACTCTCATTATCTCCATTTTGCAGATGAGGAAATTAAGACACACAGAAGTTTAGTAACTTACCCCAAGTCACAGTCATTAAGTGAAAATAAAACTAGGATCAGACTACCAGTCAAGATGGCAGCACAGGCAGACATGGCTTGCCTCTTTCCACAACCACATAGAAATTAAAACTAAAATACAGAACCACCATCACTGAGAACCGACTGAAATCGAGCTGCATAGCAGCCTGACGACTACGGAATTAAAGAAACAACCTCCATCCAGGCTGGTAGGAGGGGTGAAGACATGGAACCGGCTGGTCCCACACCCATACGCAGTGGATAAAAACTTAGGAGGGACATCTCAGAGGCAAGGCCCCCCAGCCCAGGGTTCCAGTGCCAGGAAGATAAGTCCCCACAACTTCTGGCTGCAAAAACCACCGGGGATTGAGTAGGCAGGAGAAACTGCTGGAACCCCAAGCAGTTCCCCTTAAAGCACCCACACACAGACTCACCTACTTAGATTCACTCCCTCTGAGCTGTGGAACCTGGGAGGCGGCTTGAGGGGCACCAGTAGCATGCGGGGGGAGGCTGAAGTCTCTGGCATCAAGGTGAGCAGAGGCCGCTGTCCCTTCTCTAAACCTTCCCCCACCCCGGAGTCGGCAAGCTGGTGTCATATCTGAGACTCCACCAACCTGGCTAACACTGTTTGTCCCACCCAGCTTAGAGACCCACCCAAGTGGATTTTCCCTATGAATGGCTGGTCTTGGCTCCTGCTTCACAACTTCCTAAATCCTCTTGAACAAGCCGCAGCTGGTCTCAGTGAGCCCCAGGCCTAGAACTAGTGGCAGCCAGCCTAGACTCACAGCTTTGCTTCGCTGGAGATATCCAAGCCCTGGACAAGTAGTGGCCATCTCAGGTTACTTTATAACTCAGGTAGGGTGGCCCTGGGCAAAACACGGGGGAGGCTAGCCTTGGCTCCCACCACGCAGGAAACCCCAGGGCCAGCACACCCAGTGGACAGCTACAGACCACATAGGACCACCACCACCCTGCCCCTGCACAGCTGATCCTCCACGGAGGGCAGAGGTCAGTGCTAAGTGGTTACAGCCAGTCCTTGCCGCTGACTGGCCTGGGTAAATCCCTTCCATTGATCTGCCAACAGCAACCAAGGCTCAGCTACAAGAGGAGGGTGCACTCAGCCCACACGAAGGGCGCACCTCAAGTACCCAGCTTGGGCGATAGGGGAGGCTGTGCCATTGGACCCTAGAGGACATCCACTACATAAGGCCACACTACCAAGACAAAGAAACACACAGAGAGGCTGCCAAAGCAAGGAGACAAAGAAAAATGGCCCAAATGAAAGGACAGATCAAAACCCCAGAAAAAGAGGACTTCCGCCAAGATGGCGGCGTAGGTGGACGCACTGCACCACCGCTCACAACCAGAGAGTTTAAACAACGAACTCAATAGTGAAAAATAAACAACCAGAACGGACAGAATCAAACTGAAGGGAAGTCCGACACCCAGGAAGTTGGGGAGGACGTACATCCGGGCCAGTAAGCGGGGCAGAACCGAGCGGAGGAGCGGAGTGAGAGGCAGTTTTGCCCGGAGGAACTCACCCCGCAAGCGCCTAACCAAAGCACTACCCCGAACAACGGGTGAACCTCGCAGGCCGGCGGTGTAACTGGAGAGGCCAGTGGGAACCAGCAGGGCCGAGACTGGCAGAAAAGGCAGTGGGGAACTGGGGAGCACAGGGTGATAGGGAGTGGTGGTGAACGGCAGACGCCATTGCTCCCTCCCAGGCCCCGCCCCCAGAGGAAACGTCACAAAAAAGCGACCCAGGTTGCCAGGCACCGACAAACACCTAAGACTCCGACAGGTGCGCCAAGATAAAAAAGAATGAAAATGGCCAAAACGAAAGATCAGAACAAATTACAACTAACGGATGACGACATAGTCAACCTATCAGATGCTCAGTTTAAAAAAACTGGAAGAAATAGTTGAACAAATGAACAATACGATAAAGATAATGAAGGAAGATTTACAGGGAACCAATAGGGAAAAAAAGGAAGCTGGGACTCAAACCAATGGGGTGGACCAGAAGGAAGAAACAAGAATTCAAATAAATGAGGAGGGACTCAGGAACCTCAGAGACATTTGTAAACGACCCAACATCCGGATCATAGGGCTGCCAGAAGGACAGGAAGTTCATCAAGGAATTGAACAGATAATGAAGAACTTCCCAAATCTGGCAAAGGAAATAGGCTTCCTGGAAATCCAAGAAGCTCAGAGAACCCCAAAGAAATGGGACCCAAAGAGGAACACACCAAGGCACATCATAATAACATTACCCAAGGTCAAGAATAAGGAAAGAATCTTACAAGCAGCAAGAGAAAAGGAGACAGTTACCTACAAAGGAATTCCCATAAGACTGTCAGCGGATTTCTCTAAGGAGACCTTCCAAGCAAGAAGGGGCTGGAGAGAAATATTTCAAATCATGAAAA